>CM036753.1:4962500-5260000 GCA_020796225.1 Arion vulgaris | reverse complement strand
CAACTCTTCTTGATATTGTTGATCTCTACCTCAACCAACTCATGCCAAGTCTTCCTATCTCTAGCTATCTCCTGCAGCTCCCTGCAACTCTTCTTGATATTGTTGATCTCTACCTCAACCAACTCATGCCAACTCTTCCTATCTCTAGCTATCTCCTGCAGCTCCCTGCAACTCTTCTTGATATTGTTGATCTCTACCTCAACCAACTCATGCCAACTCTTCCTATCTCTAGCTATCTCCTGCAGCTCCCTGCAACTCTTCTTGATATTGTTGATCTCTACCTCAACCAACTCATGCCAAGTCTTCCTATCTCTAGCTATCTCCTGCAGCTCCCTGCAACTCTTCTTGATATTGTTGATCTCTACCTCAACCAACTCATGCCAACTCTTCCTATCTCTAGCTATCTCCTGCAGCTCCTGCAACTCTTCTTTATATTGTTGATCTCTACCTCAACCAACTCATGCCAAGTCTTCCTATCTCTAGCTATCTCCTGCAGCTCCCTGCAACTCTTCTTGATATTGTTGATCTCTACCTCAACCAACTCATGCCAAGTCTTCCTATCTCTAGCTATCTCCTGCAGCTCCCTGCAACTCTTCTTGATATTGTTGATCTCTACCTCAACCAACTCATGCCAACTCTTCCTATCTCTAGCTATCTCCTGCAGCTCCCTGCAACTCTTCTTGATATTGTTGATCTCTACCTCAACCAACTCATGCCAACTCTTCCTATCTCTAGCTATCTCCTGCAGCTCCCTGCAACTCTTCTTGATATTGTTGATCTCTACCTCAACCAACTCATGCCAAGTCTTCCTATCTCTAGCTATCTCCTGCAGCTCCCTGCAACTCTTCTTGATATTGTTGATCTCTACCTCAACCAACTCATGCCAAGTCTTCCTATCTCTAGCTATCTCCTGCAGCTCCCTGCAACTCTTCTTTATATTGTTGATCTCTGCCTCAACCAACTCATGCCAACTCTTCCTATCTCTAGCTATCTCCTGCAGCTCCCTGCAACTCTTCTTGATATTGTTGATCTCTACCTCAACCAACTCATGCCAACTCTTCCTATCTCTAGCTATCTCCTGCAGCTCCCTGCAACTCTTCTTGATATTGTTGATCTCTACCTCAACCAACTCATGCCAAGTCTTCCTATCTCTAGCTATCTCCTGCAGCTCCCTGCAACTCTTCTTGATATTGTTGATCTCTACCTCAACCAACTCATGCCAAGTCTTCCTATCTCTAGCTATCTCCTGCAGCTCCCTGCAACTCTTCTTGATATTGTTGATCTCTACCTCAACCAACTCATGCCAAGTCTTCCTATCTCTAGCTATCTCCTGCAGCTCCCTGCAACTCTTCTTGATATTGTTGATCTCTACCTCAACCAACTCATGCCAACTCTTCCTATCTCTAGCTATCTCCTGCAGCTCCTGCAACTCTTCTTGATATTGTTGATCTCTACCTCAACCAACTCATGCCAAATCTTCCTATCTCTAGCTATCTCCTGCAGCTCCCTGCAACTCTTCTTGATATTGTTGATCTCTACCTCAACCAACTCATGCCAAGTCTTCCTATCTCTAGCTATCTCCTGCAGCTCCCTGCAACTCTTCTTGATATTGTTGATCTCTACCTCAACCAACTCATGCCAACTCTTCCTATCTCTAGCTATCTCCTGCAGCTCCCTGCAACTCTTCTTGATATTGTTGATCTCTACCTCAACCAACTCATGCCAACTCTTCCCATCTCTAGCTATCTCCTGCAGCTCCCTGCAACTCTTCTTGATATTGTTGATCTCTATCTCAACCAACTCATGCCAACTCTTCCTATCTCTAGCTATCTCCTGCAGCTCCTGCAACTCTTCTGATATTGTTGATCTCTACCTCAACCAACTCATGCCAACTCTTCCTATCTCTAGCTATCTCCTGCAGCTCCCTGCCAACTCTCTCGATCATGTGTTCAGATTCTGACCTCCTTCATGTCTTGAGTTGCAGAAGCCTTTCTTTCGTCTGTCTTGTGAGTTGCAGGAAACCTCTTTCTTTCGTTGTCTTGTGAGTTGCAGGAAAGCCTTTCTTTCGTTGTCTTGTGAGTTGCAGGAAAACCTTTCTTTCGTTGTCTTGTGAGTTGCAGGAAAGCCTTTCTTTCGTTGTCTTGTGAGTTGCAGGAAAGCCTTTCTTTCGTTGTCTTGTGAGTTGCAGGAAAGCCTTTCTTTCGCTGTCTTGTGAGTTGCAGGAAAGCCTTTCTTTCGTGTCTTGAGTTCCAGGAAAGCCTTTCTTTCGTGTCTTGTGAGTTGCAGGAAAGCCTTTCTTTCGTTGTCTTGTGAGTTGCAGGAAAGCCTTTCTTTCGTTGTCTTGTGAGTTGCAGGAAAGCCTTTCTTTCGTTGTCTTGTGAGTTGCAGGAAAGCCTTTCTTTCGTTGTCTTGTGAGTTGCAGGAAAGCCTTTCTTTCGTTGTCTTGTGAGTTGCAGGAAAGCCTTTCTTTCGTTGTCTTGTGAGTTGCAGGAAAGCCTTTCTTTCGTGTTGTCTTCAGGAAGTTCTCGTTCGAGTGCAGAAGCCTTTCTTCGTCTGTCTTGTGAGTTGCAGGAAGCCTTTCTTTCGTTGTCTTGTGAGTTGCAGGAAAGCCTTTCTTTCGTTGTCTTGTGAGTTGCAGGAAAGCCTTTCTTCGTGTCTTGTGAGTTGCAGGAAAGCCTTTCTTTCGTTGTCTTGTGAGTTGCAGGAAAGCCTTTCTTTCGTTGTCTTGTGAGTTGCAGGAAAGCCTCTTCCTAGCTTCTTGTCTTGTGAGTTGCAGGAAAGCCTTTCTTTCGTTGTCTTGTGAGTTGCAGGAAAGCCTCTTTCGTGTCTTGGTTGCGGCTTTCTCTGTCTTGAGTTGCAGGAAAGCCTTTCTTTCGTTGTCTTGTGAGTTGCAGGAAAGGACCCTTCTTGTTATATTCCTCTCAGGTTTTCGAAAAGTGTGTCCTATCCAGCGCCAGCGTCTTTTTAAAAACTTTTGGTTCACTAGAATCTGTCTTGTTCTCTCCATAAGTTCATCATTTGTAGCAGTATCATACCATATCATTCCCTCTATTCTGCGCAGACACCAGTTGATAAATGTTTACAATTTATGCGTTATTATTTTAGTCGTTCTCCATGTTTCTTTCCCATACAACAGAACTGCTTTAACATTGGAGTTAAATATTATGCTACCTCCGGAAGCAAACTTGTCCGCATGGATAACTGTAAAGATAGACCTCACCTTTCAGAAAGCAATGACAAACTACTGAACGTATTAGTGGTGCCTAGAAAACCAACGACTCGTTTACTTTGGTTGATGGCGAAGTCTTGTAAAAGATATGCCACGATTTTCATATTTTTTCACTAAAGTAGCCGGTATAATGGCTTTGCGTCATCTTAAAAAAATACTTCGAGCCGGTGTATCAGCTCAGCAGAGCGAAGGGGTTAATATTACAATATTTAAGACGTTGTTTCTCATTTAGGAAGATCTTGACGTAACCTCGTGGCATTCACATCTAAGTAGCATGACTCAACGGTACGTGCCGTGTGCGCTGTTTCCTTTCAAGGCTGATTATAATTGTTAATTTTCTTTATAAAATGCGATACTTGTCTGGTGTGTCCTTGCCGTTTGCTCAATCTTCGTCTTATAATATATTCGTTCATTAATTTCTCCCAAATCTGAGCGTTTGCCTAGACATACAGCTCCACGGCGTCGTCTTACGAGAAACTCAAAGATCTCATCTAATATGCAAAAGACAATACATCAAAAAGAATCTTGTAAAAAGTATATATAATTGAGGCCTGCACAAACGCACGGCGTACACTCACACTCCACTCAAGAAATCAGGGTATTAACATGCAGTACACTTGTGAAAACCATTGATCCGAGCAGCTGGTCTGATATTTCAACAAATGAATGTGTTCATGTGGATGCCAGGAACAAGAGAAAGGAGAGTTGTGTGGAACGATGGCATTGTCTAAGAATGCATGTCAAGCCCCCATGCAAAATGTTACAATAATATGTCTATTCTTCACTGCGTCTGTTGTTAATCATGTCGTAAGAGTTTTACGATACAGACTCAAACAGAACAGACGATCGAGCGACGTCTTCAAATGTTCTTCTGTTATCTTCATAAGGATGCCATTTCCCCCTTGGTATTTGTGTCTTAATTTCTTTACGTTTTTTCGACATCTTTGGGTTGTTTTTTTGTGTGTGTGTGGTTTTTTTATTATCTGTTCTTCTCTCCCTATGTTATTTGTTTGAAAAAAGGGAATATATATTTGGAGAGAAAGTGAGAGAGAGAGAGAGAAATAGAAAGCAAGAGGCATACAGTTTACAGACATAAAGATAGGCAAGCAGATAGAGGAAAACTCTAAGGTTTCACACAGCAATAAGATAGAAAGGATAGTGAAATCCAGTGGCGGCTCGTGATCATTTTTATTGGTGGGGCCAGACATCTTTACCCGGATAAATCCTGGTTTTTGGTTGCTATATTTTAATTTATAAAATAATAAATACACGTTATACATTATTTTTAGTGGGGTCTGGCCCACTGGCCCTAATGACGAGCCGCCATTAGTGAAATTTATGATAAACAACATCAAGGTGAAGGAGACACTATTAAAACAACAAGTAAACACATCTAAATATTTAGATGTCATGATAAGGGAGATGTAACGAGAAGATAAAGAATAAAATAGATCACAGGCAGATGAATGCATCATTTTCAATAATGAAGTGCATACTATGAACACAAAAAGAACATTGTTCAGCACAATCTTTCTCTCAATATTACACCATCAGTACCAAACCTGGACGCTGACATAAAAAAATAGAAAACTAATCAGGACAGAAATGAAGTGTCTACGCAGAATCCTGAGAGTATCAAGAAGAGACTGATTTAGAAGTGAAAATATCAGGGGAAAAAGTGAGGACAACATCAGTACTGAACTTCATCAAGAAACAACAAAGTAGATGGTTCAGCCACATAAGCAGATTATCAACAGACCTCAAAGAGCAATATTACTCCGACACAGTGGATACAAAAGACCGTCCACGCAAAAGGTGGACCTCAAAGATAACAGAAGCAACGAAAAACACTGTTTCTGAAGCGCACACAAATGCCAGTTCTATAAATCCTTCTATCCTGACACTGTGAGACAAAATAGGATTAGAGGATAGAAGAATAAGAAGGATTGTATACTATACAATAAATGTTTCTCTCTACTGTACTGCTAGACAAGTGTTCTACACTGTTAACATAAATGCTTCTCTCTACTGTACTGCTAAACCAGTGCTCTACACTGTTAACATAAATGTTTCTCTCTACTGTACTGCTAGACAAGTGCTCTACACTGTTAACATAACTGCTAGACAAGTGCTCTACACTGTTAACATAAATGCTTCTCTCTACTGTACTACTAAACCAGTGCTCTACACTGTTAACATAAATGTTTCTCTCTACTGTACTACTAGACAAGTGCTCTACACTGTTAACATAACTGCTAGACAAGTGCTCTACACTGTTAACATAAATGCTTCTCTCTACTGTACTACTAGACCAGTGCTCTACACTGTTAACATAAATGCTTCTCTCTACTGTACTACTAGACAAGTGCTCTACACTGTTAACATAAATGCTTCTCTCTACTGTACTACTAGACAAGTGCTCTACACTGTTAACATAAATGCTTCTCTCTACTGTACTGCTAGACAAGTGCTCTACACTGTTAACATATATGCTTCTCTCTACTGTAGTGCTAGACAAGTGCTCTACACTGTTAACATAAATACTGACTTATGGAAGTGAATCATGGACAATAAACAGACATATTACACCATTTAAAATGGACACGAAGAATAATTTGCAGAAGAATATTAAGAATTACATAGACTGTTAAAATGACTAATGTAGATGTGGTGAGAGAGATATCAATGAATAAAGGAAACTTTAGTAAACATCCGAAGGTAGATGTCATCAGATTTTTTTGACATTTAATACAAAGATAAGAGTTAGAACACACTGTGACAAGAGTTAGAACACATTGTGACAAGAGTTAGAACACACTGTGACAAGAGTTAGAACACACTGTGACAAGAGTTAGAACACACTGTGACAAGAGTTAGAACACACTGTGACAAGAGTTAGAACACACTGTGACAACAGGAAATATTACTAGTACGAGAGCTAGAGGATAACAAAGAAAGAAGATACTAAACAACGCGATAACATGACAGGAAAGAGTGTACAAAGGAGTGTAAATAATAGAGTTGATAGTCAACTTTGGAAATAGAGAATTATAGAAATGCATGATCGTCAACGCAAGCTAACAAGAAACAAAATGATGAGGTGTTTTTTCCGTTCCGTCAATTTGTTTGTTGTTTTCGTTTGAGTTGATTTTTTAGAAATAAATTTAGGGACCAACAATTTGATATTTAATTGGAGAACTGACGAGATACAGCTACTTGTCATGTCATGTTTGTAACATCAGAGTTTGAAAACACATGAGACAAATCATATCAGCGTGGAACATCACAAACAAACTGATACTACTAGCAAAGCTGGCATTGATATTGTGAAGCTTGATCGACAGATCTTCATTTCATGAAATCAATTCTTTCGTGGCATTTACCCACCGCCACATTAGCGAAGCAGACTTATGGGATTTGAAAGAAAGGTATGAAACTAAAGGGCCTAAAGCCGAATTCATTGCCCTGGGAGTTAGCCATACGGCTCAGAATCTCTCTGCCGAAATGATATGACATCTGCAGAGATTATTGCATACAGTACGAACTCTGTAACTCCGGCAACAATACTAGATTTCTCTGGAAAAAATACACTCACAAACAGAACGATGTGGACCGGATTCGAACCCACGACTTTCTGGACGCAAGGCAATGGCCTAACCACTTAGATACAGAGATCCCATTTTCGTACTTCGTACGAAAGATTCCTTAAGAGAGCAATTCAAATTCCAAACACCACAACTGCATGAAACAATAGTGCAATCTTGTACCCACTCACAAATCAAAACAGTAACAGAAATAATTCCCCAAAAAATGTTGGAACATATGTAAATCAACTGTAACCCAATGCCCCACACACAAAAACAAATCAACAATCTACACACTGTAACAAATGTGAACATTATTTTTCCAAATTAAAAGCCAACAAAGTCAAGCATAAAATAATCAGCAAATAAACACAAAATAAATAGGGATACATTTCCAAATGCTAAATAGATTGAAGCTGGTATTCAATACAAGCATGTCTGTACTAATTCGTTGTTGCCAACTTGAAGAATAACTCAACAGGTACATGCACATGCAATGGAATGCTCTGATCAATTAACGTTAGATACTCTAATGTAAGTAACGATCCTAATATGACAACAAAGTTGTTAGTATCGTGAACAGATGAACTTTGACACAAGAGATTAGTTTTGTCAACAATGATACTGCATGCGTTTAAACTTGGTTGTACAATGCTTGCCCGTTATCTGACTCATTAGATGAGGTATCCTGAGATGAAGTCAAAGAAAAATTAGCGGAATCCCTTCTACCTATTTCATTTTTTTTCCCAACAACAATCTGTATTGGCCTCGGTTGCAGTGAATATTTAAACCTGCCACCTACCATGTTATGTTGATGATGTGACTGTTGATGTTGATGATGATGATGTGCTAGAAGGTAGTCGTCCATGCGAGCAGTAGTTCCAGCCCCAGAGACATTTCGGAAGCCTCCAACCTGCAAATCTTCCATGGCGGGAGGAATGCTCATGTCTGAAGACTCTAACGTACTACTTCCTAAGTTGCTGCGGTGTTCTTCGTCACTACTAAGAGAAGTGTTGTGCTGCTTCTTGCGTGTCAATGAGGAAGAATTAACGTTGCTGTCATAAATGAAATCATCATGGCTAATGTTGTCATCAAATCTATATCTAACTTCATTACTTCCTTGATTACGAGCATCATCAGCGTTGCTTAGTTGCCTGTATCTGCTACTGTCGCAAACAATATTACCTAGAGAACAATTTGTGTCCTTTTGTAGTTGGTAACTAACATCATCTATATCTTCATCTGATATGGCTATTCCACGACGTTTTTCACCATCACTGCTTTGTAAATCCTCCACAATTGGAGGTGGAATAGGATCAAGGTAATCAAAGTGTTCCAACATGTGCCTCTCTCGTTCTTTAAATGTACTTGCTGCTATGGAAGACTCTCGAACTTTATCTCTAAAGGAAGACATAAGAGTTGGAAGTGGTTCTGAAGGGTTTGCAACTATCACAGCCTCATCAAAACCCGACGATAGATTACTAGCACTTGAATAATATTCACCACATTTACTTCGAATGCTATTTCTATACTCTCTGTTGTCCATGATACACGTTTTTTTCCTTAATATAACACCTTCTTGAGTAGATTCATTGCTGCTGTTTGAAGTCGATGGTACACTATTGTGCACATCAGCCCTCACGTTAAACTGATTACTATCCTCCGATCTTGGTACACCTATAGTGCCGTGCCGTGTTAAGCTGCTAGTTGGGGTGTGCTGTTTTTCTTTGTCAGCAGAACTTTTACTTCGAACAGATTCATCAAAAGTTACCCTTTGTCCCCCATTTCTTCGTTGACGAGATCGTCTAAGGCTGGAATTGTAGTCTCCCACTGGATTCCCATCGAGATCCAAGATAACCTCGGCAGTGCAATTAATCATATCGGTTTCCTCACCACCAACATCTGAAATATATTGTTCTTCAGTAACATTTGTTGAACCAGTAGATAAAGGCTCCAGATACTTAGGAATGAAGTCTCTACCGCTCAATCTCTTTACTTTTGTTTGAATATCATTGTGTGTTCCATCTCCGTGCCCTGTGTGGCTGTATTTGACCATGCTATCTTCTGGCATAGCGTACAAAGGTTGACGCAGTGAGACATAATCAAGAATTCGAAACTGCCACTGTTGTTTTATTGTCAGACAGAACCACAGAGCAACCCACAGAACCATGTAGCAGACTTCACAGATAATGCCGGACAGGATCAGCTGGTCACCGGTCAGGCGCATAATAGTGACCAAATCGTAGAGAAGAGGTCCCTTGCAGACAGCGAACACAACCAACGAAGCCATGGCGCATGAATGCGGAACATAACCTTGGCAACCGCTGTTGACAACAATGGTCTGTTTAACGTAACTCTCAGGATGATGGTGGCGCTCTACGATGTTGAACTTTTCATGAAAGTAATGTGAGCCATACTCAAACACAGTCATTGTTGACAACATGAGGATTGTACTTCCAAACAGATACAGTATCAGGCTAAGCGCACAGCTCATTGAGAGAGCTAAATTTGGGTACATCTTCCTGTTGTAGCAGATGCAGTATAAGATGGAGAAGCTGCTGAAGCTGAAGATGGAGTTTAGCACCATGGCTAAAAGTTGCAAAGCGAAGATGATAGTCAGTGGCTTGTTGGTGTACCAGAACACGGATGAGTATCGAACAAGAAAACAAGCCAGTGCTACGCAGAAGTTGACGAAGGCTACACTGACAGTAACGTTGTTACTCCAACCTTCAGTTGGGACGCGTGGCGTAGGCAGGAAAACATGGGTGGAGTTTGTAAACTGGGATACATTGACGCTGCTACGTATCTCACTCAACAGTCCCCTCTCCGGAGAGTACAGAAAATCTAAATTACTCGACCACGACGCATCTGAAATTGAAAAGAGAATACATTAATCAGGATTGAATGAAAACATAAACACATAACTTATATAAGTAGAATATACAAACAAATGTATTGTTTACATTACAACGTTTCCTAAACTGGGGTCCGCGTACCTTCGGCGGTCCACGAGGTATTCACAGGAGGTCCTCAAGTGCTTGAAGAAATATTATGACCTTTGATATTTCAGAAAGAAAAATAAATTTTAAAACATATTTTTTCGATCCAGAAGCACTTGAGCTTTTCGGCTCTTCGGCTCGGTGCCATTGACATCGTAACCATTGGGTTCGGTGCCACGAACACCGTAAATCTGGAGAATCTGTGGCTTTTATGCCAGCCCGCGGAATTGAACTCGCACTCACAGAGGGCTTGTCACCCGTTGTCCAACGCGTTACGAACACGCTGGGGAGGCGGGCTAAAAACATGTATAAAAACAGTGGTAAACTAGTTCCGCTACGAAATGAAAGGAACCGGATGAGACCGGAGTCTAAATGTCTGACAGGACAAAATGAAAGATCTTTTGAAGTTTCCTGCAGTCTGAGAAATTGGAGCCAGTTTGACTGTTGGTATAATAATAATTCCCTCGCTAGAAAATGTCCATATATAGAAACAAACTTGTGGGAGTCCGCAGCAGCAAAATATATTATTAAGGGGGGTCAGCGGTAATGCAAAGTTTGGGAACCGCTGGCTTACAACATACATATAAGTCTTGTCAACAGAACTATATGGTTTAAAAGCAGAATATGAATATTACGGTACAATTTACCAACAAATCAGCACATCCTACTACTAACAGAACAATGTATGTTTCCAACAAAATGGTACTTATTATCACAACATGGGCACAGATTATCAACATAACGGTACAGATTACCAACATATCAACGCAGCTTACCAACAGATCGGTACATCTTATACATATCATACAACATACAAATCTACATTTATAACGATGACCTACCACAGATACACATTTATACGTAATAAACATTCTAAGGAAAAAAGGCAGTGAAAATGATAACCAATGTAGACAACCAATGTGCCATCTAACTTAACAAAGGTTCAAGCTACAGGTCGGACTGTTAACGTACTGTCTGATAATTAGTCATCAGACTCCAGGCGGCGTTATTTGACTTGACACTTTTTTTTCTCTCTGATACATTCTCTTTCGCTTATCTCCCTTCATTGTGCACATTTCTCCTAGTCCACTTCTTCTCTTCGACTAATGTTAGTTCTCTTCGGTTTATCTTTTTATCTCTGTGTACTTCTCAACCTCTCTTTCTTTCTCTCTCTCTCTCGCTCTGTTTCTTTCTTTGCTACTTTTCAAGACTTTACTTGTATATTTACACTTTTTTTCTGTTGTGTATTTTTTCATTTGCTCGTTCCATTTTTCCAAAATCTCTTTTATTTATTCACCCTTACCTCTTTCTCCGATTCCCCATCCCTGTTCCTTTTTCTTTCTTTCTTTCTTTCTGATATGTTACTTCTCCTCTGTTCTGTTTCTTTCTTCTGCATACTTTCATCTTCTAATAATCATGCAAAAATAGATTGTTTTTGCTGCACACATTTTCAGCAGAAGGTGAACTTGACTTTTGTGCAAGATAAATACAATACTGTTGCCTTTTTTCTTTTCTTTCCTTTTTCTTTTTGCTTTGAAAACTCTACCTGATCCTTCATTTGTCTGTTGTTGAACTCTCTCAGTCTCCAGAGGCTCGAATTTTAAACAAGGTATATTGCAACGAAGGTAACAACAGACAACAGATTGAAGACATCAATGTTATGTATGGGAAGGGGAGGCAGGCTACAACTGAACAGAATCAACTAAATAGTGTAGTTTTGTAACGTTACAGATTCAGGTCGGTCAAATCGTTTACTCTTTACTTTCAGACATGGCTCCATCATGTTCACCTGTGCACTGAATGCGAGAGAGAGAGAGAGAGAGAGAGAGAGAGAGAGAAAGTATTTTTATCTGAGACAAAGATAAAATATGCAGTATTCTCTTCACCTTTCAACTCCCAACGGAGCACAGGTCTTCAACAAACTTATTATCCTTGCACTTCGGTGAATAACCATGTGGCATGGCACCAGAGATGAGCTCCAGACAAGAGTCGACTTCATCATAAGAACGCGTCTAACGGTATAATCATTAAAATAGAGATCGAAAAGAAAAAGAATAATGTATGCTCCGATCTCTTTCTCCCCATAGGATGATCTCAGCGACAGTGGATGAGCTCTGTAGCACCGGTGATTACAGAATTTTGAAGATTATGAACATTTTTGTAGGAATTTTATTTCAGTATTTTTTAAACGAATGTTGTCTTGGCAGTTGCTGGACAATTCTTTTCGATTTTTAACTGACGATGGTTCTTTTTTATCGTCCATCTCCGACAGAACTTGTAACCGGATCTAATCTACACTGAGATCAGTGATCTCGGATATAATAAATATCCTGATCGCCTACGTGGCGATCCACGTGGCAAACTGTTTAAAGCAAAAGGCGAACATCATACCTTCACGCCGCAGGAATTTCTAAATAAAGATTAGCTATTAGTTCAGGTGGAATTCGATCATTTATCAGTTTTATATCAATCATGATTGAGTAACCAATGGAAAAAGTTGATAACTCTGCGCTAGTGATCACTAGCCGGTGAAAGCTGGTGCAATGAAATAAACCCTAGCCTTTCTTTCTTCTTTCTTCTTCTTTCTTTCTTCTGTCCTTCTCTGCTTTTTTGCCGCTAGGCGTAGCAGGTTTGACTGATGATCAGTTTCCGAGATAATGCACGCTCGGTCGCTTGATATGGTGTGGTATTGTGGAGTTTTAAGTTGTCTGTAACTCCATCAACCCATCTTTTCTTGGTCTGCCCTTTCCTCTTGATGATTCCATTTTCAGGTTGTACGCTCTGCAACTGGTGTATTCGGGTTCATTCTGGCCAAGTGGCCAAACCATTTGAGTCTCTGTTTTTCAATAAATCTAATAGCAGGTGTTGCTCCGACTGTTCTTCTAATTTCCTCATTTCTTACATGGTCTCTTCTTGTTTTATTTACTGCTTTCCTCAGGCATCTCATTTCGCATGTGGTAATTTTCCTTTCTTGTTCTTTTGTCAGTGCCCATGTTTGGCTCTGGTAGCACAGTGTTGGTATAAAGATTGAATTTATAATCTGTCTTTTAGTCACTACAGGAATAGCTGGGTGTTTCAAAATTGGGGTAAGCTGGTATGTAATGTTGTTGGCTTGCTGGATTCTAGTTTCGATCTCTCTGTCCAGTCTACTATCAGATGTGAAGATACTTCCAAGGTATTTGAATTCTCTCACCTGCTTTAGCGTTTGGTCATTTATTTGTATGTTGATATCTTTATGTTCTCTGTCATGACTTCTGTCTTTTGAATGTTGATCTTCATGTTGTATTTGAGGCAGCTATTGTTGAGTAAGTTTATGTGTTCTTGAAGCTGTTCAATATTATTATGGAATAAACACTGGTCGTCAGCAAAGAGCAGTTCATTTTGTTGGTCTGCGTTGAGTGATGTTTCATCTATTTTAGTGATACTATCCATGTATATAATAAAGAGGAGAGGTGATAAAACACATCCTTGCCGTACTCCTGATGTTACTGGAAACCAATGTGTGAGTCCGGCGCTTGTTCGTATGGCACTTTCACTTTCTGTATATATGGCTCTAACACAGTCTAGCAGCGTTCCTTTTATTCCGTAGTTTTCGAGAACATCCCATAATATGTCTCTGTTAACCCTATCAAATGCCTTCTCTTGGTCAATGAAGGCTATATTCATTTCTTTAGACACGGGTGTTGTAGTCTCTATGGTGAAGTAGTTAAGATGATTGCCTGTTGTTATGAAGGCTATATTCATTTCTTTAGACACGGGTGTTGTGGTCTCTATGGTGAAGTAGTTAAGATGATTGCCTGTTGTTATGAAGGCTATATTCATTTCTTTAGACACGGGTGTTGTGGTCTCTATGGTGAAGTAGTTAAGATGATTGCCTGTTGTTCTGAAGGCTATATTCATTTCTTTAGACACGGGTGTTGTGGTCTCTATGGTGAAGTAGTTAAGATGATTGCCTGTTGTTCTGAAGGCTCTATTCATTTCTTTAGACACGGGTGTTGTGGTCTCTATGGTGAAGTAGTTAAGATGATTGCCTGTTGTTCTGAAGGCTATATTCATTTCTTTAGACACGGGTGTTGTGGTCTCTATGGTGAAGTAGTTAAGATGATTGCCTGTTGTTATGAAGGCTATATTCATTTCTTTAGACACGGGTGTTGTGGTCTCTATGGTGAAGTAGTTAAGATGATTGCCTGTTGTTATGAAGGCTATATTCATTTCTTTAGACACGGGTGTTGTGGTCTCTATGGTGAAGTAGTTAAGATGATTGCCTGTTGTTCTGAAGGCTATATTCATTTCTTTAGACACGGGTGTTGTGGTCTCTATGGTGAAGTAGTTAAGATGATTGCCTGTTGTTATGAAGGCTATATTCATTTCTTTAGACACGGGTGTTGTGGTCTCTATGGTGAAGTAGTTAAGATGATTGCCTGTCGTTCTGAAGGCTATATTCATTTCTTTAGACACGGGTGTTGTGGTCTCTATGGTGAAGTAGTTAAGATGATTGCCTGTTGTTATGAAGGTTATAGGTTTGAATTAGGGCCGAATCAAATGTGCAATTTTTTCATGAGATAGCTAGGATTGTTGCTGGAGCTACGGAGTTGGTGCTTTGTGTAATACTCTCGGCAGGTTGCTTGTTATTTCTGTCTCGATAAAAGAAGTCATATAAGGACACCGGGTGCAATAAAGTCTACGCTCTTTTACTCATCAAAGAACCAGAGGACGGGGGTATTAACTATGAAATTTAACAAATAAGTGCAGAGAAGATTCTCTCTCATTCGCTCTCGCTCTCTCTTTTTCTCTCCTACTATTTCTTCCCGATCCCAATGGAGCATACAACTACAACTTATTACTAACAATTCATTAGTGTTCAATTCAGAGTTTCTAATGAAAAATTATGCTGAAATTGTTCATAAAACAATATTAATTTTCCATTGCAGGTTCTGTTACAAAATCATTATTATTTGAGCCGTTAGCTCTAATCAACTTCCCTCCCTGTCCATACCCCCTTCCCGATAACATTTGAAAATATTCTTCAATATGATACATATTTTACAGATAAGTTACTAATGATATTGTATATACATACACTCTACCGTTCTAATACCATATCTGGGGTCTATGTGGATAAGTGGTTACGCTGCTACTTTGCGTTCAGAAGGTCGTGGATTCGAATCCAGAATACGTCGCTCTGTTCAGTGACTGCCATGTAAGAAGTAGTGAATGTCTTCACTTCTGTTGTTTCCTGTGCTTGACAAACGCCTTTTGGTCGAAACGTTGCTGTGTATTGTTATTTTTAAATTTTTTTTAAAACTACAGTACTTTGTTTGTACGTGTTTCGTCATTGATACATCGTTTTACTGCAGTTTTCCCTTATATCGATCAAGTCTATAATACATCCCTTGAAGGATAAAATGTGAGTTGACATTTCTCCAAGTCGGCGAAATGAACATTGCAATTGGGCACTGAGATTGACAGCAGCAACATTTGTTAAATTTGTGTTTTTGTACAGGTATCAGATTTACAGTCTTGTCAAATAAAACGTGACAGGCAGGAGTATTCTAAAGCGTGCAGTTTCCACGTGAGCAGGTACATGACTGTTACCAAATGAGCTCTGGCACTCTTAACGTTTGCGTCGTACGTCATTGTGGTGGTGGCAGCCTCCACTTAGAGGCTGATTCAATGACGCAGAAATGAACACGTGGTGAGGGGAGAAAATTACAAAATATGCAAGAAGTGTTAAAGTGATTGGCCCAGATTTCTACGCCCCTGAAGTGGTAAAGTGATTGGCCCAGATTTCTACGCCCCTGAAGTGGTCAATTGTATGGTTTGAGTAAAAATAACCATTAAATAAAATAACAATTCACTTTCAAACCCAAACAGAACCGCCACATTTTAGAAAGTATTTGCTCTCAACGAGACATATGTTTTAGCTGCTAACATCAGGGAAGTCAGACTAAGGCATCTCGCTGATATAAAAGTTAACCCGGAGAAAGAATTCACTTATGTTTGGTTACTTTCTTCTTCTTCTTCAAACGCTCCATATCGATCACTCGTTAACCACTCTGTGTGCTATGTATGTGATCTGAGCCTAAGAGCGATTGTACGTTGGTGCCAGTTATGCGATTACAAGTTGACCAGCACAACCGATTTCTGCTAAGTTTTTATTTACTAGGTAGCTTCCTTAGCTCCTACATAGGCGCCTCTTACGACATGCCTTGTATGTCGCAGTGGTACTATTCTTTGCTTCCTTGCGTGCCCCTGTACCACATGAGCGTTTTGGTTACTAATACTTGGATTCTCCGAAAGAAGTTAATTCTTTTTTTGTTTCATGTTTGTTGGCCTACACCATAGATTCCCAAACTTTTCGGCCCACCGCCCACTTTGGGAAACGCTGACCTACACGCTCTGATATCAACAACAACAAGAAAACTCTCGTCCTTATGTTGAAAAGTGTGCGCTTCGGCTTAAAGAGACTTTAATCCACTTCCTAACAAACAAACAAATGAACTCATATGAAATTTACCAATGAAGCTACACAATCAATTGTCTTTGAAAACATCAATGTAAAGCTGTTTGGAAGCCTTGATGAACTAACAAACACAACAACATACACCCAGATAACCCGGCGCACATTGTGTAGACATTAAATAACAGCAAACGAAAAGAAAAACAAGAAGAAGAAGTAGTGGATTTAATAATTTCCCCAAGTCAGCGGATCAACCGGGTAGAAACAACGAGGATTCCATGAATATCGACTATACCTTGAAAGTGATAAACGAATAAAACTCACTTACTATTTGAGTTAGTTGCGCCCACTCTCGCGAGATTTTACTCAAACGTATTCTTATGCAGACCATGAGATCAGCACTCCTGTAACTATGAGAATAATGCTAAGGTTGTGTCGAGTCTTAAGAGTCCATACTAATACCCAATTATATATACCATGAAATCAGCATTTCTATCTACTGTGCCAAGAGTTTCCAAATAATTATGATAAAGTACAACTTATGGACGGACGCTGACAATAAATGATAGAAGAAAACTAGTCACGACAGAGATAAAGTGTCTACACAGAATGCTGGAGGTAACAAGAAGAAAACTAGTCACGACAGAGATGAAGTGTCTATGCAGAATGCTGGAGGTAACAAGAAGAAAACTAGTCACGACAGAGATGAAGTGTCTATGCAGAATGCTGAGGTAACAAGAAGAAAACTAGTCAAGACAGAGATGAAGTGTCTACGCAGAATGCTGGGAGTATCAAGAAGAAAACTAGTCAAGACAGAGATGAAGTGTCTATGCAGAATGCTGGGAGTATCAAGAAAACTAGTCAGGACAGAGATGAAGTGTCTACACAGAATGCTGGAAGTATCAAGAAGAAACTAGTCACGACAGAGATGAAGTGTCTATGCAGAATGCTGGGAGTATCAAGAAGAAAACTAGTCACAACAGAGATGAAGTGTCTATGCAGAATGCTGGGAGTATCAAGAAGAAAACTAGTCAAGACAGAGATGAAGTGTCTATGCAGAATGCTGGGAGTATCAAGAAGAAAACTAGTCAAGACAGAGATGAAGTGTCTATGCAGAATGCTGGAGGTAACAAGAAGAAAACTAGTCACGACAGAGATGAAGTGTCTATGCAGAATGCTGGGAGTATCACGAAGAAAACTAGTCACGACAGAGATGAAGTGTCTACGCAGAATGCTGGGAGTATCAAGAAGAAAACTAGTCATGACAGAGATGAAGTGTCTACACAGAATGCTGGGAGTATCAAGAAGAAAACTAGTCACAACAGAGATGAAGTGTCTATGCAGAATGCTGGGAGTATAAAGAAGAAAACTAGTCAAGACAGAGATGAAGTGTCTATGCAGAATGCTGGAGGTAACAAGAAGAAAACTAGTCACGACAGAGATGAAGTGTCTACGCAGAATGCTGGGAGTATCAAGAAGAAAACTAGTCATGACAGAGATGAAGTGTCTACACAGAATGCTGGGAGTAACAAGAAGAGAACTAGTCACAACAGAGATGAAGTGTCTATACAGAATGCTGGGAGTAACAAGAAGAGACCGGTTGAGATATGAAGACATTAGGACAAAAGTTTCTTCTTCTTCTTCGAACGCTCCACATTGACCACTTGTTAACTATGCTGTGTGATTTGTATGTGATGTGAGCCTAAGAGCAATTTACATTGTGCCCATTATGCGCCTACAAGTAGACCAGCACATCCGATTTCTTCTACGCTTTTTATTTATAAGGGTAGCATTCCGAGGTCCTACATCAGTCGCCTCTTACGACATGCCTGCCTTGTAGGTCGCAGTGGTACTATTCTTTGCTTCCCTTTCGGGTGCGTCCCAGCAACACACGGGCGAAAAACAGTGGGTACAACATTAGTACTGAACTTCATCAAGAAACAACAAATTAAATGGTTCGGCCACATAAGCAGATTATCAACAGACAGTGCACATCAAAGAGCAATGTTACTTCGATACAATGTTACTTCGATACAGTGTTACTTCGATACAGTGTTACTTCGATACAATGTTACTTCGATACAATGTTACTTCGATACAATGTTACTTCGATACAATGTTACTTCGATACAGTGTTACTTCGATACAATGTTACTTCGATACAATGTTACTTTGATACAATGTTACTTCGATACAATGTTACTTCGATACAATGTTACTTCGATACAATGTTACTTCGATACAATGTTACTTCGATACAATGTTACTTCGATACAATGTTACTTCGATACAATGTTACTTCGATACAATGTTACTTCGATACAATGTTACTTCGATACAATGTTACTTCGATACATTGTTACTTCGATACAATGTTACTTCGATACAATGTTACTTCGATACAGTGTTACTTCGATACAGTGTTACTTCGATACAATGTTACTTCGATACAATGTTACTTCGATACAATGTTACTTCGATACAATGTTACTTCGATACAATGTTACTTCGATACAATGTTACTTCGATACAATGTTACTTCGATACAATGTTACTTCGATACAATGTTACTTCGATACAATGTTACTTCGATACAATGTTACTTCGATACAGTGTTACTTCGATACAATGTTACTTCGATACAATGTTACTTCGATACAATGTTACTTCGATACAGTGTTACTTCGATACAATGTTACTTCGATACAATGTTACTTCGATACAATGTTACTTCGATACAATGTTACTTCGATACAATGTTACTTCGATACAATGTTACTTCGATACAATGTTACTTCGATACAATGTTACTTCGATACAATGTTACTTCGATACAATGTTACTTCGATACAATGTTACTTCGATACAATGTTACTTCGATACAATGTTACTTCGATACAATGTTACTTCGATACAATGTTACTTCGATACAATGTTACTTCGATACAATGTTACTTCGATACAATGTTACTTGATACATGTAGTTACTTCGATACAATGTTACTTCGATACAGTGTTACTTCGATACAGTGTTACTTCGATACAGTGTTACTTCGATACAATGTTACTTCGATACAGTGTTACTTCGATACAGTGTTACTTCGATACAATGTTACTTCGATACAATGTTACTTCGATACAATGTTACTTCGATACAATGTTACTTCGATACAATGTTACTTCGATACAATGTTACTTCGATACAATGTTACTTCGATACAATGTTACTTCGATACAGTTACTGATACTGTTCTGATACAATGTTACTTCGATACAATGTTACTTCGATACAATGTTACTTCGATACAGTGTTACTTCGATACAATGTTACTTCGATACAATGTTACTTCGATACAATGTTACTTCGATACAGTGGATATAATGCAAAAGGTCGGCCACGCAAAAGGTGAACCTTAGAGATAACAGAGGCGATGAAAGACACTATTTACTAAGCGCACACAGGGGATCGTTCTAGAAATATCATCTTATCCTGACACTGTAATGCAAAACAAGATTGGATAAAAGAAAGAAAGAAAAAAGACATCAATATGGTTTACTTAAAATAACAGAATTTAAAAAAATGGAAATTACTTCAGTCTGATAAAAAGTATAATTGTAGAAAAAAAAGACGAAAGAATTATCTAGAGCGGATATGTTAAAAAGTGGAAAGCGGAATAAATCATCAGAACAAATATTGTAATCAACGAGAGAAAAAACTATGTAATAATTTTCATATTCTGAACAGGCTAAAAAATATTATGCTATATACTCAACTCTCTCTCTCTCTCTCTCTCACACAAACACACACTCTCTCTCACCATCTCTCTCTCTCTCACAAACACCCTCTCTCTCTCTCTCTCTCACACACACAAACACACACTCTCTCTCACCATCTCTCTCTCTCTCTCTCTCTCACACACACAAACACACACTCTCACCATCTCTCTCTCTCTCACCATCTCTCTCTCTCTCACAAACACACGCTCTCTCTCTCACCATCTCTCTCTCTCTCTCTAACCGCTTTTATCATGAAGATGTGGAAAGTTTCAGCTCAAGTTGTTGATTAAAGCTTGTTGCAGAGGTTGTTGCTAACCCATGTTGTCGTTGTATTTCATTGACATTATTTATTTTTTTACATCCGTCTTTTTCTCTCTCAGATCAGATCTATGTAGGTCACAGTAATAGTTGATTTTTACTTCAATCTGATAACATGCCCAAACTATTTTGTTTTCTGTATCGTTATATTCTTGACGGTTACAACACTTTTTTTTTTATCTATGTACTACTCTAAAATCTAGGGTCAGAGACATGGACCAAAAATTCCCAGTAAGTTAACGGCAAGAGGTTGGACCATGGGTTACCAAAGTGGGTGCTACCATCCTCCAGTGGGCGCTGGGCTCCAGGGGGCGATAGTGGGTTCAGAAGCATTTGGGTGAATTTTGTTTCGTGATTTTGAGATTGAATAATCATTTAAAATTTGAATTCTGCATTTTAATTCATCTTAGGCCCGTCTTACACATTCCATTTTCCCCTCAATTTTCTATTTCATGCATACAATCATTTGTAAATTGACCATGTGTGACAGAAATATATATATCAATTTTCTATGACAAAGAAAAAATAGAGCATGTATATATGTGGGGGCGTTGGAAAACTGTTATAATGAGGAGGGGCGTTACAAAGTTTATGTTGTGCAAAGTGGGAGGTGAGAGGGGCGTTACAAAGTTTATGTTGTGCAAAGTGGGCGGTGAGAGGGGCGTTACAAAGTTTATGTTGTGCAAAGTGGGCGGTGGGCGAACAAGTTTCTGAATTTATGGACTATAGATTGCCATAGATCCCTGGTCATTACTTGAGGATCGAAACTACAAGTATATCGGAAGTTGGAGAAGGCACGTCTGTGTAGCAAGGTAACACTAATAATAAGGAAAATATGCCCTCACGTACAAATGAGTCAGAAACGCCGAACCAGTCTCCATGACTACGCCTGCATTCATTGCCGGATAACACAAGAAGAAGAAGAGATACTTATGAAAACATGAACAATCTAACAAATAACTTGTTGGTAAGAGAGATAGCGAACGACAGACAGAGAAGATACTGAGTAGCCTGGAAGGAAATAATGTCAAAACTAAGTTTTTTTTGTTTCTCAAACCTGGAGAAAAATGTTGTAGAAATACACGATATCTAACGTAAGTAAGCAAGACATCTAATCATGATGGTGATGATGGTAATGATGATGGTGATGATGATGATGATGGTGATGATGATGGTGATGATGATGATGATGGTGATGATGATGGTGATAGTGATGGTGATGGTGATGGTGATGATGATGGTGATGATGATGATGATGATGATGATGATGAGTATGATGATGATGATGGTGATGATGATGGTGATGATGGTGATGATGATGGTTGTGGTGATGATGATGATGATGATGATGATGATGGTGATGATGATGATAACTAATCAGTTATTGTTTTCCCATACATATAAACCAATCAGTTAATCTATTTCTATTTATAAGTTGAATCTAAATCAAACATGGAATGAAGTGAGTTGGAGGGTATAGCCTTACGTTAATGATTTGAGTGTACAACGATAGACTGACAGACAGCTCGCGCGTGTAGACACACGCACAAACATAGCCTGGCCATGTGTCTGTGATTACTTTCAGCTGCAAAAACGTTCTCAAGATCTCATCTTGAATGGTTGGCTAAGATAGCTGGAACCTTCTTGTTTGTGCCCGTCCAAGTTTCCATCGATTTTCAGGGAAAGATAGGTGATCCAATTTTAGAAGCTGATATTGTAATCATTAAGTTATTACTTTCTTTCAACGCCTCTTTTAGAATTCTTCAATTTTCACAAAAGTCAAGATATTTCCGATACTTTGAAGCATGTTGTTGATGACTTGACTCGATTTATTCCTCTACACTCCTCGTGGAGCATATGGCCTCAAGTTGAGGGGCAAAGTGAGGAGTGAATCTAACCAGTGAGCCACAGGAACCATCAGTATGCATACATATTCGATATCTGTTAAGGGAGACTGAGCACCTAAGGGTCTGCTTGGAGTGCAATGGCGCTAATTTAGTAACCAATAACCAATGCTAGTAAAGGGGGAGGGATAACTTCCTAGAATAGATAAATAATAGTACATACTAAAATATACAACCTGGATTTTGCCGACAATTTTTGTCTGGCAACACAAATAAAAATTATCACGATCCGCCACTGGTCTCAACACTTGTTTGTCACTTTTTTCCAGTCTCTGGTTGTTTTCTGTATGGTCTCCCAGAATAGTCCAGCACTCTTCAGTTCACCAAGAAGATTCTTGTCTCAATGTCTGTTTAGAACATCCCCATTTCTGTTTTCCTTGCGGGTTTCATTCAAACACTTGTCTAGTGACACTTGACTGTGTCTTCCGTAAGGTATGCCTGATCCAGCGCCATCTTCCCCTCTTAACCTGGTATCGACTACCACAGGGAGCCACTGTGGAAAAAAGTATAACGGATACAGAGCAAGAAGAAGATCATGCAATGATGGAGCGACGGCATCAAGAACATCCTTAATAAATTAATAACTGCTCACAAAGTGTCTTAGGACAAGCCCACACAAGATCACTACACCCCCCAACACTTCTAACAAGAAGTAAATGGTAGAAGAGAAGAAGAGAGCTTGGGTCATCATGGGTTCCTGTCCTGTTCCTATCTATATGTTGTTGTTGTTGATAGTATTAGTAGATATATATAAGTGATTTGTTGCAACAATTTGAAGATGTGTTAGAGAATGATTACATGTGATACTGTTTAACGTATTTCTTCTTCCTTCTTCTGCAATCATTTTCTTATGCTTAGATATATAAATAGAGACATCATTGAATCGTGAATGCCACACAATTTCTTCTTCAATTGTTTCCACCATAGCAAGGCTTAAGACATCAAGACATCGAGACAACAAGACATAATGACATCGAGACATCAAGGCATCGAGACATCATAACATAAAGACATTATGACATCGAGACATCAAGACATCATAACATAAAGACATTATGACATCGAGACATCAAGACATCATAACATAAAGACATTATGACATCAAGACACCAAGACATAATGACATCGAGACATTATGACATTGAGACATCAAGGCATCGAGACATCATGATATCAAGACATCTAAATATCATGACATCAAGACATAGAGACGTGGGCATGCTTACAGAATGTGTTCATGAGTCATATAGCTAGCCATTTTGACATTTGCAATAGTCAGTTTTGAGCAGCTATTATGTTGTGAGAGATCGTCTTACTGTCTACATTGTACCGTAACAAAATATAAAGATAATGATTTGCTGGATTCTGTTTAACTTGTCTAAAAGATTACATCAGTGAGATTCTTAGCAGGAATGGATTACTTTTATGCCTGATTTTGCCAGTCTGTTAGATATCTCAGTCCACTCAACGCACTACATTTCTATGTTTCTTAGTACTTTCTCTTCTCATGCTCCATATTCTATGTGTATATATTTTAAAATATATATATATATATATATGATTTTTATTGTTTATCTCCTTTTTTCCACTTCTACTTTTTTTGCATTTATTTCATTATGCGTTTTTAGTCACAGATTTTTATTTTAATGCCGTTAAAAATTTATTGTCTGAATCTGTATGTTCTAGGCAGTGTAAGAAGTGATTTTCTTCACTTCGTTGTATACTTTGCTGCTTAATAAAGACGTTTTGATCGAAACGATGCTGTGTATCGTTATTGCTTTTGTAATGTGTAAAACTACAGTACTTTATTTTTACGTGTTTCGATATCTCAGTCCCACAGTATCGCAGAGTGCTTGAATCTATTGCAGAGATTGAAGTTTTTCATCTGAGAGTAGCACTTGTCAATGATCTATTTCAAGTCCCGTTGTAATGGTATCTTAATTTATTGCATGGATTAGCGGTTTCTGTTGCTTTCTGACAGAAAGAGAGCATGTTAATTTACGGGCAAAGTAACGATCAGTCGGCCGAGTTGACAAAATGGGATCCCTGGTCGCAGACTTTGGGAAGTGAAACGCTAGCTAGAGTGGAAACTAGTCATTTTACATCTAAATGGGTGGGTTAAAATGTGTTAAAACTATAGATAAGATAGAAAGTAGCAGAGATAAAAGATGGATAAAAAGATATTCAAGATACGAATAGGTCAAGGTACATCATATCTCTCTCTCTCTCTCTCATGCCTTTTAAAACCGAATTGGGGGCATAGGCCCTCAACCAACTCATGCGAAGTTTTCCTATCTCTAGCTATCTCCTGCAGCTCCCACCAGCTGTTTCTTTATATTGTTAATCACTGCCTCCAAATCTCGTCACTGTGTATTTCTAGATCTCATTTTCTTTCTCTGTCCCTGTGGTTTCCATGAAAGGACCCATCTTGTTATATTTCAAGTTTCATCATACAAATATATTAGTTTTGTCACCAAAAGATATTTGAACATATTAGTTTATTGAATGATTGATTGATCGTCAATGCATTTCGGTGACTAACCATGTGTGCTCCGATCTCTTTCTTACTCATGAATATTTCAGCGGCAGGGCAAGAGCTCCGTAGCACCGATGAGAGTCTCCGTTTTAATTAGAAGATGTTGAAAATACTTTGTAGGAATTTTTTTTCCTAATGAATTGTGCCCGAGCATCGTCTTTCCAGACTATTCTCGATTTTGTGCTGCCAATGGTTCTTTTTACGTGCTCAACTTGAACACGAAACTTGCGATGTATCGTCCGTCTCCGATAGGAATTGGAACTCGATTTCACCTACACTGAGATAAAGGATCACTATAAAAAATCCGATGGCTCAACGAGGGGGCAAACCGAATAACTTTGGAACGTGAGGCAAGTAACTACCCTCTACGCCACAGAGATTCCCTTGAACATATTAGTCTTGTCACAATAAACGACATTTCAAAACACAACAGTATCAAATATCTGTTTCAACAATTATACACAATTATATGTTATCACATGTCAATTGAAAAGTATTATGTTTGCTCTTTCATATTCATTTTATTTAGTTTTGTTTCTCAATACTTCTGTGAAGTACAATTTAATCTTTACAAAGGTTAAAACAATTCATCATCAGGTGCCGTGCCGGCTGGTGTAGGTGATCATGGATCTCCACAAATCTCTGTCTCTGGTGTTTGCTATTATCTCGGATGTTGACGCTCTACCGTGCCAAGAAGTCAAGCTATCCACAATTTTCTCTCTGTCTTCCCTCTCCTCATGATTTTACCGGTTGTTACAATGTGTTCTAAACCTCTCTTTCTCATCACATGCCCAATAAATGATGACTACCTCTTTCTTATATTGATGATAAGCTTTCTCTGTGTCTTGTCCTTATTCAACACACCCACATTCGTCAGTTTAGCAGTATATGGGATTCTCACCATTCTTCTGTTACTTTTCTCAAATCGATTATCATCATCATAGTTATCATTTCATTTTCATTATAGTCATGCCATTATTAATATCATCACCATCATTTTCATTATAGTCATGCCATTATTAATGTAATCATCCTCATTTTCCTCATCATCATCATCATCATCGTCATCATGTCATCATATTTCCTCATCATCATCATCATCATAGTCATCATCATATAAACTGGTCTCATCATTGTCATCGCATCTTGCTCATCATACATCTCTTGTCATCCACATCATTGTCATCCACATCATTGTCATCCACATCATTGTCATCATCAAATGTCGTGCCTACTGGAGTTGACTAACTAACATTGATATCTAGAACTGCCTGTCCATATTGTTGGCTATCAAGGCAGTTGTTATTGCTCTTCCATGCAATCATCATATGCTGTTCAATATCATCTTTCTGTATTATATTCCAGCTCTTTCATCAATAAATTCTTTGTCTCTTGTAACAATTGTTCCAACCATTGCCTTCAAATTACATGCATAAACAACGACGATCAATTCTTTTGGAGAAATCGATAGCTATGCATATTTATATCAGAACTAAAGAGCAGAATAGGGCAGACAAAGCTGTGTTCCAGAAAATAAGAAGCATTATATGTAACAAGTCATTGTTAATTGAGGTCAGAAGGAGAGTCAATCAGTGCTATATAGAGCCAACACTGATATACGGATGCGAGTCATGGACGGTAAAAAAACATATAGATAAATCTCTGGAGATAGAAGAATGATGAGAATCTCATGCACTGATAAAATGACGAATGTAGATGTGTGAAATGAGGTCAAGACACAGAGAAAATGTATTATCATTATCAGAAAGAGACAGTCATCATGTTTCGGACGTGGATGTGGAAGGATGGTTAAGAACACATTGTAACAACTAGTAAAATCAGAGGGAGACAAAACAGAGTAAAACACGGAACGAAAGTTATTGACATCCTGACTTCATAGCACAGAAGAGAATCAACATCTGAGATGATCTGCAAATAAATACCAGTCAACATCTGAGATGATTGCAAATACCAGAGACATGTATTTGTGGAGCTCCCTGATCGTCTACGCCAGCCGGCACGGCAACTGATGATGATGTATTTTTATAGTCCCGATCCATTACTCAAATAATTAAGTAATGTAATATTCAGTGATCAAGAACTAACATCACAGTATTCCAGACAGGACAAATGGGCACATCCTCCTTCAGCAGATGGTTAAAGGTATGTATGCTGATTGTTCCCGTTGCACTGTGGTTACACACGCATCTAAACCGTCCTGTTTCGCATCCGACACTGCTCATTCCATGCTTAGTCTCAAATGTATTTATTATTACCCTTGCTGGCGTATCTACTATGTGGTTTTACTTCAGTACATAACATACATGAATTGTTAGACATAAGTATTACAAGAGAGTCCTCCGTAAATCACGGACAGAGCAGAGAATAAACAGATCTATCCAGAAAGAACTCAAAATCAAAGAAAACTGGCTGATGCTACAAATAAGAATGAAAAAATTGAAGTATTTTGGACATTAAAAGAGACACAAAGAGTTGGATAAAAGAGTTTAAAAGATTTGGGAGAACACCATTATGGAAGAATGAATCTTGGCAGAGAGGAGAAGAGGGAGATCGTGCAGAGGCGGGACATCTTATCTATGAGAGATACATTCCGATAGACTGT
The DNA here is from genome assembly GCA_020796225.1 of Arion vulgaris. Classification (NCBI taxonomy): domain Eukaryota; kingdom Metazoa; phylum Mollusca; class Gastropoda; order Stylommatophora; family Arionidae; genus Arion; species Arion vulgaris. Next base: position 5,232,570 of record CM036753.1, on the reverse strand, counting down.
TGGGATGGCAAAGTTCTGCTGAAGACAAGCTATTTGATGGTGATGTAGTGTCCTACTTCAGTCCGTAATCTTATCTGAAGTTGCATGTGTTATTTCAGTTCACATGAATCAGTCCTGATGGCATTTTCTTTTGATCAGTGAGATCATACATCATTTGGGGATCTCTGTGACAGTCCTGATGGCATTTCCTTTTGATCAATGAGATCATACATCATGTGGGGATCTCTGTGACAGTCCTGATGGCATTTCCTTTTGATCAATGAGATCATACATCATGTGGGGATCTCTGTGACAGTCCTGATGGCATTTCCTTTTGATCAATGAGATCATACATCATGTGGGGATCTCTGTGACAGTCCTGATGGCATTTCCTTTTGATCAATGAGATCATACATCATTTGGGGATCTCTGTGACAGTCCTGATGGCATTTCCTTTTGATCAATGAGATCATACATCATTTGGGGATCTCTGTGACAGTCCTGATGGCATTTCCTTTTGATCAATGAGATCATACATCATTTGGGGATCTCTGTGACAGTCCTGATGGCATTTCCTTTTGATCAATGAGATCATACATCATTTGGGGATCTCTGTGACAGTCCTGATGGCATTTCCTTTTGATCAATGAGATCATACATCATTTGGGGATCTCTGTGTGACAGTCCTGATGGCATTTCCTTTTGATCAATGAGATCATACATCATTTTGGGATCTCGTGACATCTGATGATTTCTTCGATCAAAGACAAATATGGGATCACTGTGCAGTAAATGAGCATTATATGATCAATCAGTCATCACATTGGGGTCTTGATGACAGTCTGATGGCATTTCTTATAAGAGTCAACATCTGATATCGATGCAGTCATGGATTTCGTAAATCATATAGATAAATCTTTGGAGGATCGGAAGCTGATGGATTCTTTGACAGGGAATAAAATTTTTGACCGAATGAGGGATTGTGAAATGAGATCATGACACATTGAGAATGTTATTATTCATTGATCAAGAGATCAGTCATCATTTGACGGGATTGTGAAGGATGGTTGATAGAACACATTGTAATCTCTGTGACAGTCTGATGGAGACAACAGAGATAACACGGAACGAAAGTCTATTGATTTCCTGACTTCATAGCACATTTAAAGGAATCAACATCCTGAGATGATAGAAATACCAGTCAACATCTGAGGCTTTCGATCAATACCAGTCAACTCTGGACAGTCTGATGGCATATACAAGAGACCATGTATTTGTGGGATCCTCTGTGACAGTCTGATGGCATCGATCAATGAGACATACATGATTGATCTCTTTATAGTCCTGATCCATTACTATATAATTAGAACATAATTTGGGATCTCTAACATCCAGTGTTTTCCTTGATCAGGACAAATTTTTGGGCATCTCTTCAGCCTGATGGTTAAATGGACCATATGCTTTGGGGATCTCTGTGACAGCTGTGGTTACACAATGATCTAAACTCGTCCTGTTTCGAATCCTGACACTGATCAATATCCATCTTTGTCTCAAATTTGTGCATTTTTATTGAGACCATATATCATTTGGGGATTCTACATCCTGATGGTTTTTATCGAGACATACATCATTGGATTGTGTTAGACATAAGAATTACATCAGGAGTCCTCCGTAAATCCTGGACAGAGCAAGAGACATAATCAGATCTTACAGGAAGAATCATTTATCAAAGAAAACTTTGGGATTTTGGATAGCTACAATAGATCAATGAAAAAATTGGGAGTACTTTTGGACATTATAATGAGACACATCAGGATTGTGACAAGGTTTAAATTGAGACAACATCATTTGGAGATCGGAATCTATGGCAGATCAAGAGAGAAGAGGGGATCTCTGTGAAGTTGATGGTTCTGAAATGGATATAATCTGGGGATTCTCTGTGCAAGCGAGGCATCTTATCAATGAGAGATACTTTCATAGACTGTGAATCGGGGCATTCTGATCAATGAGACATACTCATTTGATTGTGACAGTCCTGTGGTTCCTGATCATGAGTCCATAATCTTATCTCGGAAGTCTGATGGTTTTTCAGTTCATAATCAGTCCTGATGGCATTTTCTTTTGACAATGAGATCATACATCATTTGGGGATCTCTGTGACAGTCCTGATGGCATTTCCTTTTGATCAATGAGATCATACATCATTTGGGGATCTCTGTGACAGTCCTGATGGCATTTCCTTTGATCAATGAGACATACATCATTTGGGGATCTCTGTGACAGTCCTGTGGCATTTCCTTTGATCAATGGACCATACATCATTTGGGGATCTCTGTGACAGTCCTGATGGCATTTCCTTTGATCAATGGGACATACATCATTTGGGGATCTCTGTGACAGTCCTGATGGCATTTCCTTTGATCAATGGACCATACATCATTTGGGGATCTCTGTGGACAGTCCTGATGGCATTTCCTTTTGATCAATGGATCATACATCATTTGGGGATCTCTGTGACAGTCCTGATGGCATTTCCTTTTGATCAATGAGACCATACATCATTTGGGGATCTCTGTGACAGTCCTGATGGCATTTCCTTTGATCAATGGACCATACATCATTTGGGGATCTCTGTGACAGTCCTGTGGCATTTCCTTTGATCAATGAGACATACATCATTTGGGGATCTCTTGTGACGTAGAGGATAGGTGTTCGTTTCTCTTGCCAAAGATACCAGGTTCGCTCCCTCGTAGAGCCATCTGGACATTTTGACAGAGATCTCGGATCTCAGTGTAGGTGAGATCGAGTTCCTAGTCCTATCAGGAGACGGACATATAAAACATAGGCCCGTGTTCAATTTGAGCACGTAAAGGAGCCCTTGGCAGTTCACAAAATCGAGAAGAGCAGGCTGGAAAAAGACTGCTCCGACAAAATTCATTAGAAAAGATAAAAAATAGAATTCCTACAAAACATCTTCACTATCTTTAAAATTACATCGGGACCCCTCGCCGGTGCTAAGGTGTTCGTGCACTGCAGCTAAGATCTTCCTGTGTAAGAAAGAGATCGGAGCACACTTGGTTACTCACCGAAGTGCAATAATGATGGTCCTATCAATCAATCAATCAATCAATTCTACAATATAATTCAGTATACCGGGAACTATAAAGTCGAGATTTATTTTCCTAAAATTGTATCAGTAACTCATCTGTACACACAATTGTGACCATATTCTGTCAGGTTATTTAGGGGTTCAATTTAAATCTAACAATTCACATGATTTATTTGTTACAGAAACTGCGAGACAATAACTGACATAATGTTAGATATATAAATACAGAATGATGTAATATTAGGAACGATGAATTTAACAACTAATATAACTATTAATAATATGTTGCAGCTCTATGTTTCATTGGAAACGAAAAGAAATAATACAGAACGAAAGAAAGAAAGAAAGTTGACTCAACTGTAGTTGTCAGTTTGAAAAAAAAGGAACAGAAATCACATTCTGTATATCATTTCAAAACTCAAACGTGTGTAAAATGAGAACAGAAAATATTATATTTTCATATTTATTTACATATTTCATATTCTTTTTGGGTACCGAACTTGTATCGCTCTCTCTCTCTCTCTCTCTTTTTTTCTCTCTCTTTCTCTCTCTCTCTCTCTCGTTATCTCTCTCTTTCTCCTTTCTATCTCTCTGTTCCTCTCTTTCTCCCTCTCTCTCTCTCTCTCTTGTCGCTATCTTTCTGTCTCTCTCTTTCTGGCTCTCTCTCGCTCTCTCTTTCTCTTTATATCTCTATTTCCTCTCTCTTCTCTCTCGCTCTCTCTCTTTCTATCCCTCTCTTTCTGTCTCTCTTTCTTTCCCTCTCTTTTTCTCTGCCTCTCTCTGTCTATCTGTCTTTCTTGCTGTCTCTCTCTTTTCTCTCTTTTCTCTCTCTCACTTCCTCTCTCTCTTTCTCTTTTTCTGTCTCTTTCAGTCTCTTTCTCCCTCATTCCGTTTAATTTGTTTCTACACAACTTTATCTTATTAATTTCTTGCACTACAATATAAAAAACAGACACACAAAAACCAGTAACTATTTAAAAGAAAGTCACAGTGATTAATTAACTCGTTATGTAGCTCGGTCCTGGAGGCTACATATTCTCAACAGAACAACTGTGAGAGTTACATTGAAATCAATCACAGACTGCTACCAGAGTTCTAGACAGTTCTGATTAGGATACATAATACAATATTAATTTCCAGTACAATTGTTTTATCTCTGGCTACATCCATTGACTGGAAGACGCAATAGTGAAGTTGTCAGTGAACTCACTTCTTAGGTTAGGGACCCAGTTTAATTCCACAGTGGCGAGGAATTTGTCCGACCCTCTCAGGTCGACCTAGCATCAATTGGGTACCAGGAAAAGCTCTGGGAAGTAAAGGCGACGACGTGATGTTGACCACATCACCCATCGTGTGCCGAATGTCAATGAAAAATACGGACATAAAATCGCATTACCCTATATATTATCATCATCAAATAGCTTGTCCTGAGCAGAACTTTGCCACCCCAACAGTCCTCCGGAACTTCTCTCTCTCAAAGGCCAGATGTCCTGCCTCTGCAGCCAACATGCTCAAACCATCAGTTACATCCTGAATCCATCTTCTCCGTGATCTTCCTCTTCTTCTCTTTGCCGGTATGCCTCCTTCCATGATGGTCTTCTCCAGCCCTTTATGTCTTTTTATATGTTAAAAATATCTCAATTTTCTCTTTCTTATTTGTAGCATCAGTCAGTTTTCTTTAATTTTGAGTTCTTTCTGGATATATCTATCGGTTCTCTACTATGTCCAAGATATACGGAGGACTCTTTTGTAACACTTATGCTCAAAAGCACATATATGTTTTTCCCACTGCTTTATTAAATGTGCTATATATCACGTGGTATAAATAGGGCTTCTTTACTTTCCTTTACTTTTACATCCATATACTAGAAAAGGAAGATAGAATTTTAGAAAGTTGGTAAAAAAGAAATGAAAATCTATTTTAATTTATCTGAGTAATTTCTCTTACTTTCTCTGGTTTCCCTTTCCTTGACAAATCTGATTAAATCTACCAAGCTATATTCTTGAGACTACCCAGCAATAAGGAACGTGAAATTATACGTTTGGGAACACGTAAAAAAACAATCCTGTTTCGAAGTTTTGTGAATATTTCTTCTGTCTAACCTTTCTAAACGTAAACATCAATGCCTGCAGATACTTATAGCCACCCCCCAGAGATTTGGTCGAAGCTGCTCACGATTGTTCACGTTCGGACAAAGATAAATCTGCGTCTGTGTCTTATTTAAGACAAGCGACTCTGTTGTCTTACCTGGGAAGTAGCATTCTTGAGTAACAATATTTCCCATTTTAACCCATTCACTCCGTGATTCCCTTTTCCTCCGGACGAACTTATATTGCAATATATACTGAACTAGCTAGTGTAGTGACATTGTAACATGTGAAACATTTCCGTGAGACATTATATCAGCTCAGTAGGGCAAAGGGTTAAGGCACTGTAGCTTATATGTGGACACATAAAGAGACAAGACAACTTGATTAAAACCTTATTAGAGGGGAAAGTTGAAGAAAGACAAGAGAGAGGAAGATAGAGATACAAGTGAGAGGGAATATCAAGAGTTATGGACAAATTGCAGTCTGACAGAGTGTAACATTAAGTCAAGAGATACGGGATATTGAAGGTCCATTGAAGCCAATATTAGAGGCGGAAAGGTCACATGACGATGAGAAGCTTATTAAGATGTTTTATTTATCAGCTCTGGGGGTATCTATGTAAAAAGTAGTAAAGGAACCCTTTCATACCCCGTGGTATACAGCCTGTATTTTTCATTGACCGTCGGCACACGATGGGTGATGTGGTCAACATCACGACGGCCGCTTTTACTTTCCCAGAGCATATCTGGTACCCAGCTGGGTCGACCTGAGAGCCGTCGCGGTCGGGAAAAATTCCACGCGCATTGCGGAGCTGAACCCAGACCACCAGCCTTGCGAAGCGAGTTCACTAACAACTACGCTACAGCGGCTCTCAGGGGTATCTATAGTTAAGTGGTTACGTCCGTGTCTTAAGTACTCCGAAGACCGCATTTAAAAATAATGAATAGTAACAAACTAAGTGGTATGCATATTTCAAGTCTAAAAGAAGATAAAAATAATGAATAGTAACAAACTAAGGTGGTATGCATATTTCAAGTTTAAAAGAAGACAAAAATATTGAATACGTAATAAATCAAAACGGAAAAGCAGTGACTGCATTTTCACAGTTTCTTAGTGACGTAATCAAGTGAAACGTCAACAGGTAGAAAGTCGAACTCGAACAAAAATAAAAATAATGTCAGTGAACAACTAAGGTGGTATGCATATTTCAAGTTTAAAAGAAGACAAAAATAATGAATAGTAACAAACTAAGGTGGTATGCATATTTCAAGTCTAAAAGAAGACAAAAATATTGAATCACGAAATAATAAAATCTAAACAGGACAAAAGCAGTCGACATAGCTTCTTTCGACCAGATTCGTTCGTGACGTAATCAAGGTGGAAACTGTCAACAGGTAGAAAGCGCGAACTCGAACAAAAATCACGATGAAATCGGATGTGCTGTGTGAACAACGTAAAATATTGCAGCTAAAACCGCTATAAACCACATCACAAAGTACTTACTCTCTCAAACCACATAAAGTGGGTTATAAATTGCTGCTATTTTAGAACGAACAAAGAATGCTTTACACGTGGCTAGTCTGAAACGATTTCTAACAAAGAAACAAAACATCCAAACAAATAATCAGAGGATATGGACAAGGACAGATATATTACAGTATATATATATATATAGAGAAATGATCACAAAATAACAGGCATTCAAGTGGATGAAGATTACAGTATATATATATATATGAGGAGAAATGATCAACGAATATCAAAGCAGGCATTCATTGAAGTGGGATGCAAAGGGTTCAAGAAAGAGAGGTCGACCTAAGGAGACCCTGAAGCGAACTTTGCTGAGAGAGGCAGGAAATATCGGTCTCAGTTCCATGGAGGAGATTGAGCGAGTTGCCCAGGATAGAGCGGTATGGAGAAATTACTTGCAGGCCCTATGTAACGTATAACGGTACGAGAGGAATTATTATTATTATATATAAATATTAATGATTTCTTTCCCTTGCTAATGTAAAACGATAATATACATATCTCTGTCCTTGTTTACTCAGTATTACCACAGCCTCCCCGCGGTTTTCTTTAGATCTGATCCGCTCTGATTACCTCAGATATGTCAGTATCAGTACATCGTCAAACAAATAAGCGAGACATTAGATTCACCAAGATTTACTCAAATCAAACAAATAAGAGAGACATTAGATTCACCAAGATTTACTCAAGTCAAACAAATAAGCGAGACATTAGATTCACCAAGATTTACTCAAGTCAAACAAATAAGCGAGACATTAGATTCACCAAGATTTACTCAAGTCAAACAAATAAGCGAGACATTAGATTCACCAAGATTTACTCAAATCAAACAAATAAGCGAGACATTAGATTCACCAAGATTTACTCAAGTCAAACAAATAAGCGAGACATTAGATTCACCAAGATTTACTCAAGTCAAACAAATAAGCGAGTCATTAGATTCACCAAGATTTACTGAAATTTTTATTGCTATAAAAGTCTACGTAAACACTAATAATCAGACAAATTTAGAAAAGATTTCAGCTTCTTGGGGTTTTTGGGTTTTAAAGCCGAAGGAGTAATTTCATTTCACCGGGTTTACCCCATATGACTCGGTCCCCTCTCCCCTCCCCATGGCACGCCATCTGACGAGAGTATTGCACCAAGCACGAACTCCGAAGCTCCGGCAACAATTCTAGATGTCTCTGAAAAAAATACACCAGTGAACAGAAAATCGTGATCCAGATTAGAATGCAGACCTTCGGAACGCAATGCGAACGCTTAAACTACTTAGTCACAGAGACGAAATATGAAGATATTATACAGAAATATTTACCATTCTCTTGACAGAAACAGCAGCAGAAATAAATAAATCAGAGAAAGAAAATAATACACAGAATTGAAATATATACAGAAATGCAATAGGACAAATATAAACTGTTTTTTTTGCAAATATAAACAGAAATAGTACATGGAGATTGTCGAATGTTGATTTATACTGGTTAAAGTATTGAAGATGATAAATTGTCGAATATTAAACATACTGGTTCAAGTATTGAAGATGTTAGATTGTCGAATGTTGATTCATACTGGTTCAAGTATTGAAGATGATAAATTGTCGAATATTAAACATACTGGTTCAAGTATTGAAGTTGATAACGCAATAAATGAGAAGGGGAATGTAATTATGAATAAGGTGTACAGTTCCATCTATATATATATATGATGTGGTGGTATCATATGATTCTCCTTAGTTCATCAGAGACATGGTGATTTCCTGGCAGAGATCTTGGTCTAGACTAGGAGGGAGGGGGACATATCTGTAGTCTGACCCTTACATGAAATCCGTGATCCTTCTTCAATCTTCTTCTTCAGCGTTTGTCCATTATGAATTCAGGTGTAGTATGGCGCCTGGTAAGGCGAGCCTGATTGATTTTTGCGTGAACGCCTAGTTAACGTTTTAACGATGTCCTTCGCCATACAGGAGGGCCTTCTCTGGCTTCAAAGGTACTTGAAGTTTAGATCCTCAAGTGTGATCTGCCATCTTCAACCAATACATGAAGTTAGTCGTCGTGTTAGTGACAACCGGTAAAATCAAGGGTAGACAAGAAAGAGGATGGCAAAGAGAGAACATTTTGGATAGCTTAACTTCATGATATGGAAGAGCTTTAACGTCTGAGATGATAGCAAACACGAGAGACAGAGATTTGTAGAGATACATGAACACCTACACCAGCCGGCACGGCACCTGATGATGATAATGAGTCGTCTTTCATCGATTTCTTCATGTAATTCTTGATCCTATATGGACCTCTCTCTCTTCACCCTTCGCCCTAGAAGCATAGGTCATATGGACCTCTTCACCCTGCAGCTAGGTCATATGGACCCTCTCTCTTCCCCTTCCCTGAATATAGGTCATAGGGACCTCTCTCATCGCCTAGGAAGCATAGGTCATATGGACCTCTCTCTTCACCCTTCGCCCTAGGAAGCATAGGTCATATGGACCCTCTCTCTTCACCCTTCGCCCTAGGGAAGCATAGGTCATATGGATCCTCTCTCTTCCCCTTCGCCTAGGAAGCAGGTCATATGGATCCTCCTTACCTCGCCTAGAAGCATAGTCATGACCTCATAGAATCATAATCTTAAAAGGAAAATAACGAATAATCAATCATCATCATCATCATCAAATAGCTTGTTCTGAGCAGAACTTTGTCACCCTAACAGTACTTTGAAATTTCTCACTCTCTCACACTTACTCACTCTCTCTCTCTCTCTCTCTCTCTCTCATAAGTCAGATGTCTCGTCTCTGCAGTCGTCATGCTAAAATCATCAGTTACATCATGAATCCATCTTCTTATTCTCTTTGCTGGAATGTCTCCTTCTATAATGTCTCTCTCTCCAACTATTCGTGTCTCGTTATATGTCAAAAATATGTCAATATTTAAATTCTTATTTGGAATAAATAAGAAATCTGCAATAAATAACAGAACTTTATCAATAAATTGCTTCTTCTTCTTCACCTTTCAACTCCCAACGGAGCATAGGTCTTCAACAAACGTCTTCCAGTTCTTCCTCTCTCTCGCCATCCCTTCCAATTTGTGCCATGTTTTACCTACCCTTTTAATATCAGCCTCCAGCTCTCTTCTCCAGGTCTGTCTAGGTCTTCCCTGCTAGTTCTAAAACAGTGCTTGTCATGTAATGTTTCCGGTCGGTTTTCTCAATGTATATCCTATCCATCTCCAGCGGCTCTTCTGTAGTTCTTTCTCCACTAGTATTTGTTTAGTTCTTTCTCTACTGGTATCTGCTTAGTTCTTTCTCCACTGGTATCTGCTTAGTTCTTTCTCTCACTGGTATCTGCTTAGTTCTTTCTCCACTAGAATATGCTTAGCTCTTTCTCCACTGGTATTTGCTTAGTTCTTTCTCTGAGTTCCTCGTTCATACCCTTATCATACCATCTCGGCCCCTCTATTCTACGTAAACATCCATTTATGAAGGTCTGCAGTTTTATGATGGTTTCCTTTGTTGTCTTCCATGTTTCCGAGTCATAGAACAGCACTGACTTCACATTTGATTGAAAGATTCTCAGCTTCATGTTTGTTTTGATCTCCTTTGACTTCCATATCTTACTCAATACAATAAAGTTTCCCTTTGCTTTTTGTATTCTTATCTTGACATCTTTGTTTGTTCCTCCTTCTGTGTCTATGTTGCTACCAAGGTATGTGTATGATTCTACATCCCGTAAGCTGTTTCCTCCAGCCTGTGGTTTACATTTACTGCATTTATTCTCAATAAATTAATTAAATAGATTAATTGATCCCACTGGATTCCGAATTTTATCAATTGGGGTAAAAATCGATCATTCTAGAGACCTCTAATCTAAACGAATTTCTTCAATCAAAATCGTATAACAGTTGTTACTACTGGTTGACCGAACATTTCTATTTTCGCAGACAATTTTTTTCTAATGCATTCAACTTACTTTCTATATCTTTAGTCATTTTCCAACTTTAGATGACATATGTTAGTATTGATACAACATTTGAATTGAAAATTGGTAGTCTCATGGGAGCCATAAGCAGAGCGCATAATTCGTCTTCTGCCTTAAGATAACTAAGCTGAGCATCTTTGGCATTACAATCACACAGTGCTGTAAGGTCGGTTCAATAACCAGTACGCTTATCTATCCGGAAGTTACCTTCAACATTCCATTTTCTTGTATTTTATTTCTCCTCCCATCCATTTTACTCTGCTCTTTCCTCTACATTCCTTCTTTGGTTACTGAATATTCTCTCACCCTCACTTACCTTTCTCAATTCTCAACAGCAAACCCACCCCACATCCCCATCCTTCTCTATCTTTCTTTTATTCTTTCTTCGTTTATCCTCATCACGTTCCCAGATAAAAACAATCGCTAAACACGTCTAAAACAAATATACACTCGACATTAACTATCCTCAAATTGCACCGTCAACATGGAAGCAGCTTCCCAGGTTAGGAATACTGTCTGCAACATAATGTTGTATATAGATAGCAGGTAGATAAATTAATAAATGGTTGCATAGACAACTCCTACGTTTGTCTGTATCCTTTAAAATAATATATAGTTACAACTACATAAACCATTACGCACATTTCTCTCCATCTTCTACCTTTTTGCGCAGTTACATCTTATTACATTTTTTCTCTTTCTATCTCAATCTCTCTCATAAATGTTTCTTACCTTATCTCTTTATCAGTTTCATTTCATTCTTTTTTTATCCGTCTAACTTACCCCCTCTTGCTCATGCTTCCTCTTCCTATCTCAGTGTTTATCTCTCTCTCACAAACACATAATCTTTCTCTCTCTACTACTCTCTGTCTTCTGTAACATGCTCCATGTAAACGTCAGCGGAATATTTAATAAAAAATATATCAAATAAAATATTTCAAATAAATCAGGAAGCATTACTAAAGCTGACATGATATACGTACACGTCTTTCTCAAATTATGCAGCTAGCTCTATCTCTCTCTTTCTTCTCTCTCTCTCTCTCTATCTTCTATCTATCTATCTATCTATCTATCTCTATCTCTCTCTTTAAACCTACTCTTCAGCTGAAATATACACTAAAACTCCCTCAATCGTGACTGACTAGATCTGTAGCCAACAAGTTTCTTGAAACTCTGACACCAAATTATCCTCTTGATCACATTGTTTAAGAAAACAAGCAATGAAATACCAGACACCAAAAACATGTACAGTCACAACAACAATTCTTACATGTTTGATTTCAACCAACCCTGAAGATGAGAATCCTTTTAAGCAGATTTTCCTGGTAACAACAAGCATGTCAACAAAGTTATTCTCTTTGCGTGTTCGTATTGCTTGTGAGAAACGTGAACAATCTTCTTGCATACCATTCGACATCTGATCAGGAAAGCTGCTCACTTATGAATGAGTTTGTCGAGAGTTGAGATGTTGGCTCAGTAACTAATAAACAATAACAAGTAGCTTAACTATAATTTCACTTGTTGTATCTGCAGGTTTGTTAAAAGGATGGAATATACATTCTTCTCTTGAGCCAAGCAGCTGCCCAACAGTTTATCCTGAACTCTGTACACCTCTTGGCTGTTTTCCCACATTAGTTTCTTGTACGACCGGCAATTCGACAAAACCTGGACTCCTGTACCGTTGGAATATTCATGTGAATGTTTACAACAAGAATTTGAATCCTTTCAATTCCTTCTGTTTCAGAATAGATACTCATCATCTTTGCCCATGTCATTCTGTGGTAAACAGCAATGAGGGAGCGAGTTGCACTTGCAGCAATGATGCAATCGTGAAGAGACCTTCTTTGGACACAAGCGTCGTCATCAATGCTCTTCTTCTTCTTCTTCTTCTTCTTCACGTTCGTTCTTTACGACCAATTTTAATCACTCTTTGTGATATGTTTGATCTTTGCCAAGAACGTGTATACGTTGCACATTGGTTTGGTAGGCCCCTAAGCGCATAGATTTCTACAAGTTTAGGACACATGCATCCGATTTCAGCCAAACCTCCTTAGTCGCCTCTTACGACATGCATGGCAGGTAACAGTGGTTCTATTCTTTACACCCCAAATTTGGGACCCGTAACCACTCAGGCTGATCAATGCTCTAAAAGAAAACATAAGATCTGAAAATTTCAAAATAGATGATAAAGATCTATATCTCTATCGATAGTTTCTCTGTCTCAGTTTCGCAAGCTATGTGTACCGATCGGTGTGTAGCAAGATTGGAAAACTGTGAAAGAATTCTCAGAATAAACCTCAGCCAGCAGAGAACAGGAGTAGTTAGTCTAAACACACTGAAAGACGTGCTTAGAAGATCGCACTAGTTATGGACATGTCCCATGTGCTCTGAAGATGATTCTCAAATGAACAAGAAGACGCTCACCAAATGTACGCCATTGTTTTCTATTTTGCAAAATCCCTTTCATATTTTTATGTTAACCTTAGTATGCGTTATAATCTCCATGAATTGATGGATCATCTGTTTCTTTTTCTCTGTGGGTTCCAAAACAGGTTCCGACTAGCTATACTATTAACTTTTCTTCTTATGTATGTCCTACACTATGCTAATATTGTGGTATTAAGATCCCTTTTCACTAGTGTTTGTCTAATATCTTTTCACTAGTGTTTGTCTAATACCGTTTATTAGTTCCTTCAACAGTAACTTTCTAATACCGATGTGTGCATTGAGTATTAGTATTTGTATATTTTGTGGTCTGGTATCTTTGTTAGGCATCTAATATTTTATTTAGAAATATGTGCTTATGGAAAATCTGCAGTAGGTATTATCAGTTATTAGTTAATGAGAACTATAATCATAGAAGTCCAGACATATCCATAGGTACTTCGATCCCCGTCTCAACAAATCCAGCAGCGCCCAGCGACCCAACACGCCAGTTCGATGTTGATTAATGTATCTTTTCGATTATTTGATGTTTCTTTTCGGGATGTATCAATAACTACACCCATCTGTCTCAATCTAGTCAGCATCTGGGATCCAATACACTGAAACACCTCTGTTCAGAACAACTCTTAATGTGCTAAGTATGTAAGTTCAGTTCACATCAGTGCTATCAGATATAACAGACGTGCCAGCCAATCTATCAGTTTCGTCATTACCTCTTACTCTGGAGTTCCCAGGATCGAAAATGAAGGTAATTTCTCTGATCCCGTTCTGTTTGAGTACCCCCATCCAGCGTCGTCTCTTCATTCCTGTTTCGATTTTACGAAGTAGTTGTCAAGAACTGATACTTAACACCAGCTGGTTAACTTTTCAAATGTGAGGATTTTTCTCCCAACCGGTTGTATATTAATAATTTTATATTTATACATTTCCAGTTTCACGTTCATTAATAATCACCTTACTTGCTTTTGTGTATGTGTCTGTATGTTATAATCTAGAATATGAGTTAGGAGATAGAATATGTGATAGAATAGGAAATGTAGTGTATTTGTCTGTATGTTATCTAGAATATGGATAGAATAGATATGTAGTGTTGTATGTTATCTAGAATATGGCTAGAATAGAATGTAGGTATGTGTTTGTATGTTATCTAGAATATGGCTAGAATAGAATGTAGTGTCTGTATGTTATCTAGAATATGGATAGAATAGAATGTAGTGTATGTGTCTGTATGTTATCTAGAATATGGATAGAATAGAATGTAGTGTATGTGTCTGTTTATGTATGTTATCTATGAATATGGATAGAATAGAATGTAGTGTATGTGTTTGTATGTTATCTATAATATGGATAGAATAGAATATAGTGTATGTGTCTGTATGTTATCTAGAATATGGCTCAATGGTCGAAACATCAGTTGTTTTCTTTATTTTATTTTTGTTTCTATTTTATTGACATGATTTTTCTTTGCTTATGTAAATATGTAGTATATATCTTCCTAATCTATTGCATGTTCACTCAGTTTTTATCGCAGCCTTCTATCCCAGATAATTTGATGTTGATTGTTTCTGCCATTTGAAATATGGTTGCCAAAAGTAGTTGTTAAAAACAGGGAAACCCGTCCTTTTTTACTAGTTACGATCCGTTCAACCATATGGATTATGTATCTATGTTAGATCACCGTATTATTTAAGAACTAATCCTCGTACGAGCAGAGCTTGATTCTACAATATAATTTTGATGTTGCGACGATAGTGTTGTTAGTGTTACATATTTTGCCACCACACCTTCATAAATGTGATCTCTTGGCACTGTTCTGTGTTGAGGTAATGAGAAAATTACATTATTATACAGTTGTACATTGATGGATGGTACTGTTTATGGGATAGGCAGATTTGTTTATGAAGATTGCATTCTTGAGTTCATGAAGCGAGTTCGGGGGAGGTCATGGTTGATAGTTAGCCTTTTACTTAATAGAAGATAACTCCTGTGCAAATACACATCCCTGCCAACCAAGTCAACTATACCTACCCGTAATGATCTCTGCTTGTATACAGATCATTTTTATAGTGGGCGTCTGTAGCTTAAGCGCTAGTGAGCTCGATCACAACCCAAGTGGGCCTGGTTCAAACTCCGAAATACTGGAAGCAAATTCGTTTTCGTGGGATTTTACGAAAGTTAAAAATATACCTCACCGTTCAGAAAGCAATGGCAAACTACTGAACGTATAAGTGGTGCCTAGAAAATCAACGATTCGTTTACTGTGGTTGATTACTACGTCCTGTAAAAAGATATGCCACGATTGTTATTTATTTTTATTTTTTTTAGAGACCGCTCTGATGAATGATAAATAATCGACGTCAAATATTTGGTGTATTCGGTCTGTAAAATAAATCTAGCCTAACGGTAAAATATTTGGTGTATTCGATCTGTAAAATAAATCTAGCCTAACGGTAAAATATTTGGTTTATTCAGTCTGTAGAATAAATCTAGCCTAAAGGTAAAATATTTGGTGTATTCAGTCTGTAGAATAAATCTAGCCTAACGGTAAAATATTTGATGTATTCAGTCTGTAGAATAAATCTAGCCTAACGGTAAAATATTTGGTGTATTCAGTCTGTAGAATAAATCTAGCCTAACGGTAAAATATTTGATGTATTCAGTCTGTAGAATAAATCTAGCCTAACGGTAAACCAACAGGAGATCAGGAGATGGAAGTAGTTGGGACATACTTTGAAAATGCAGATGACCAGACACTCACTCTAAAATGCAATCTGGGAGAGAAGATGGTTAGGGAAAGACCTAGAGAGACATGGAGACGAACTGTAGAGAAAGAAAGAGAAGAGCCAGGAATAACGTGTAACCTTTTTCTTCTTATTCCAACGCTCCATATCGACCACTTGTTAGCTACACTTTGTGATTTGTATGTGATCCAAGCCTAAGAGCACTTGTTAGCTACACTTTGTGATTTGTATGTGATTCAAGCCTAAGACCACTTGTTAGATACACTTTGTGATTTGTATGTGATCCAAGCCTAAGACCACTTGTTAGCTACACTTTGTGATTTGTATGTGATCCAAGCCTAAGAGCACTTGTTAGCTACACTTTGTGATTTGTATGTGATCCAAGCCTAAGACCACTTGTTAGCTACACTTTGTGATTTGTATGTGATTCAAGCCTAAGACCACTTGTTAGCTACACTTTGTGATTTGTATGTGATCCAAGCCTAAGAGCACTTGTTAGCTACACTTTGTGATTTGTATGTGATCCAAGCCTAAGAGCGATTATACATTTGTCAGTTGATGAGCCTACAAGTAGGCCAGTAAATCGATTTCTGCGACCTTTTATTTCCCTGGGTAGCTTCCCTAGACATCTACCTCAGCCCCTTTAACATGCCTTGAGGTGCAGTGTTACTAATCTTTGCTCCTTGTGCGCCTCGACAACACAGGCCACTAGTAATCAACTACGCTGGCCTGCTCAAGCAGAGCCAACTATAAACTTATAAAGTTAGAGTTGGTTGTGGCTCAAGCCAGATCTGGTTGTAGGAAATTTGTGGATGCCTTATGGTTGACTCAATAGAGAAGAATGTGCCCATGTTAGATGCCGAAATATTGTACCCACTTTTGTGTGGATTGTTGAAAGGCACAAAATTCTCATCAAGAATATATCTAAGGATCCCATTTTGATTAAACTATGGCCACAGATTAGTGCAGACGAAAAATAACAGTCCACACCAACAGTCGTAGCACTATGGTACACTGACGACCAACAATCAAGCCTAGGATAAGGAATTGGAGAATTTCCACTCCTGTAGTCACACAAGAAAATGATTAATTTTAACGCATTTACATTATCCTATCTTTTCGCTGTTGATGGCGATTGGGAGGGGCTTGGTTGGTTTGTCTAGGCGGCCCATCAGGCAGTGCCGTAATCTAAACACTTTACAACAGTGTTTCCCAACCTTTTTTGTGACATGCCCCACCTAAGCCTTTATAAAATTCTTGTGCCCCCTGTATAATTTTCAAAATTGGAATTGTTCACTAAAGAAACTGAAATGATAGGTTTTAGCAAGAAATCACTAGGAAATTATTGAGTAGACACAGTAAGATCAATTAAAAACTACAAATAAAGTATGTGTTAAAATGAGTTTAATGTGAAGTGGAGTAAACGTAGACTAAAAATGCATATTTAATTGCCCCCTTAACAATCAAATTGCCCCCTGTGGGCGTGGGCCCCAAAACACTGCTTTACAAGGATAACCAAGACGGACAGGTTGAGAGTGAAAGTCCAAACAAGTCCAGCTGGTTTTTATTTATGTTTGTTAGAACATTGTAAGCTTTTTTTTTAATTTTACTGAATTCTATGAGTTCATGGTTATATATTGCAGAAAAATATGAAATAATACTGATATTCCTTATTGTTAAACTGAACTTGTTACATAATACTGATATTCCTTATTGTTAAACTGAACTTGTTACATAATACTGATATTCCTTATTGTTAAACTGAACTTGTTACATAATACTGATATTCCTTATTGTTAAACTGAACTTGTTACATAATACTGATATTCCTTATTGTTAAACTGAACTTGTTACATAATACTGATATTCCTTATTGTTCAACTGAACTTGTTACATAATACTGATATTCCTTATTGTTAAACTGAACTTGTTACATAATACTGATATTCCTTATTGTTAAACTGAACTTGTTACATAATACTGATATTCCTTATTGTTAAACTGAACTTGTTACATAATACTGATATTCCTTATTGTTAAACTGAACTTGTTACATAATACTGATATTCCTTATTGTTAAACTGAACTTGTTACATAATACTGATATTCCTTATTGTTAAACTGAACTTGTTACATAATACTGATATTCCTTATTGTTAAACTGAACTTGTTACATAATACTGATATTCCTTATTGTTAAACTGAACTTGTTACATAATACTGATATTCCTTATTGTTAAACTGAACTTGTTACATAATACTGATATTCCTTATTGTTAAACTGAACTTGTTACATAATACTGATATTCCTTATTGTTAAACTGAACTTGTTACATAATACTGATATTCCTTATTGTTAAACTCAACTTGTTACATAATACTGATATTCCTTATTGTTAAACTCAACTTGTTACATAATACTGATATTCCTTATTGTTAAACTCAACTTGTTACATAATATTGATATTCCTTATTGTTAAACTGAACTTGTTACATAATACTGATATTCCTTATTGTTAAACTCAACTTGTTACATAATATTGATATTCCTTATTGTTAAACTCAACTTGTTACATAATACTGATATTCCTTATTGTTAAACTGAACTTGTCACATAATACTGATATTCCTTATTGTTAAACTCAACTTGTTACATAATACTGATATTCCTTATTGTTAAACTCAACTTGTTACATAATACTGATATTCCTTATTGTTAAACTCAACTTGTTACATAATATTGATATTCCTTATTGTTAAACTGAACTTGTTACATAATACTGATATTCCTTATTGTTAAACTCAACTTGTTACATAATATTGATATTCCTTATTGTTAAACTCAACTTGTTACATAATACTGATATTCCTTATTGTTAAACTGAACTTGTCACATAATACTGATATTCCTTATTGTTAAACTCAACTTGTTACATAATACTGATATTCCTTATTGTTAAACTCAACTTGTTACATAATACTGATATTCCTTATTGTTAAACTCAACTTGTAACATAATACTGATATTTCTTATTGTTAAACTCAACTTGTTACATAATACTGATATTCCTTATTGTTAAACTGAACTTGTTACATAATACTGATATTCCTTATTGTTAAACTGAACTTGTTACATAATACTGATATTCCTTATTGTTAAACTCAACTTGTTACATAATACTGATATTCCTTATTGTTAAACTCAACTTGTTACATAATACTGATATTCCTTATTGTTAAACTCAACTTGTTACATAATACTGATATATTTATCCTTGATTTAGCATGTTGTGTTGTTTTGTAAATAATTTCGTCCTTATACAACAAAAACTGGAATGCGATGTCACGCGACGGTTGTGGTCTTATTTTCTCGAATTTTTACCAGAGTCCACCGGCAGTATGTTATTGGTGGCCACGCTAGAAATAAAGATGGGAAAAAAACTAGTCAGTACAAGTAAACGTCTACAATGACATCTCAACAAAATATCAAAATACAAAGAACTTTTAATCCAAAAGAAAGATGCACCAAAACAGTATATACTTCAATTTGGATAAAAGCGATAGAAAAACTTGGAGGTTAGTCACTGGTAAACAATGTTGAACAAAAATATAATGACATGTTTGTCCAGCTGTACCAGAAATTAATGACTGCAATAATACAGCAAACGTATTTGTCCAAAGTATTCACATGTGAACCGCATATATCGTTTCCTCATGAAAGACAAATGTGAACCCCAGATATGCATAACACTTTAAAACTAATGTAAACTTTAGATATCTTTTCCTTATGAAAGACAAATGTCAACCCCAGATAACACTTTAAAACTAATGTAAACTTTAGATATCTTTTCCTTATGAAAGACAAATGTCAACCCCAGATAACACTTTAAAACTAATGTAAACTTTAGATATCTATCCCACCTGAAAGACAAATGTGAGCCCTGGATATTTTTCCCGTCTGAAAGAAAGCAACAAATAGTTAATGATACAGAATTATATTTTTTTTAATGTCCCACAAGAGCACATGACGACTAACCTTCTTACGACACAGCTGGAGGCAGTCATCAGTTAACCTACACTTCAGAAAATAACTCGGGAAAGATGGCATAACAAATGACATACTTGAGAGATTGAGAAACATTAACAACAAAAATGCTCTTAGCAATTTAAAAAATGAGGAATAATCTACCACAGGCTTGGAAAGAAGTCATAATTATCTTTATTCTCAATAAAACAATGGGATAGAAACAAACTACACCCAGTAGTTGTAGACCATGTAAAAGATTAAACTAAATTCAATCGTTACAAACCAAGATAAATGCGGACTAGAAACAACAGCTACAGACCATTCAGATTAAATCTAAAAACATAGTAATGTAGTTTTACAAAATACAAAAACAATAACGATACCCAGCAACGTTTCGACCAAAAGGCCTTTATCAAGAAAAGGATACAACAGAAGTGAAGAATTTCAGACTTCTTACACAGCACAGACCATATAGAATATGACAATAAATTTATAACGGCCGTACAATCCGTTATATAACGGCCCTAAAATTTTAGAACCGTTAGAAATTTATTGTCTAATTATATTTGTACTGTGCCGTGTAAGAAGTCTGACATTCTTCACTTTGTTGATCCTGCTTGATAAAGCCTTTGTCGAAACTTGCTTGTATCGTTATTGTTTTTGTAATACTACAGCACTTTGTTTATAAGTGTTTCGCCATTGCTACATAGTTTTACCGAGTCTTCGACTAATCGGTAGACTAAATCTAACAGCACCAGAACAGTCAGCTCACTAGAGTACATTGAGTTATTTATTAAGAAAATAATCAACACTAGATTAATATGACATATTGAAATGAAACACATATTCAAGCAAAGCAAGCTTCATACAAAACAGGTTCACAGAAAACCAAGTTTCCCACATTATATATAAAATTGAGCCCGTGTGGCACCGGGACCAGCAAGAAAAGCAAAGAATAGTACCACTGCGACCTACAAGGCATGTCGTTAGAGGCGACCGATGTAGGACCTAGGGAAGCTATCCTAGTAAATAAAAAGCATCGCAAAAATCGGATGTGCTGGTCTACTTGTAGGCGAAGAACTGTCACAACGTACAATCGCTCTTAGGCGCAGATCGCATACAAATCACACAGAGTTGCTAACAAGTGATCGATATGGGGCGTTCGAAGAAGTAGATATAAAATTGAAATTGTTTTTCACGAAGGAAGAAGATCAATAATAGTATGGATAGACAAGTCTCGACAGATTGACTGAGAGCAAACTTGCTCAAAGTATGTAAATCGGTCGAAAGGTATACAACTGGATTAGCCATTTCATCAAGATGGAACGCAAGAGTTTAAATGCCAGAAAATATAAGCCAAAGGAAAACAATGGTACAGGTTGTCCCACAGCATGGAGTACTCTTTCTTACATACTTTCTAATATGCACAAACAAAATCACAGAAATCATTCACAAGAAGTTGCTAAATTCATTCTGTATTGATAACCTAGTCATATCAACTGTTGAAAAATGCATCAATGTAGCAAGAATAATGATGTACTATTTTATGACTCGTCCAAGAAATGACTGCTTAAAATTAATGAACAAAATAAAAACAGCATACACTATTTTCTCTTTAACAAACCCCAACATGCACAGTTCCGAAACAGAATGTGCATGTGTTGTAACGGAAGATACACACATACGCATATTAATATACACATATCAGAATAAAGCATTGCGTGACATTGAAGGGAAACAAAAAATACTAAATACATAGCTGAAGACAAAAATGTACATGAAGATCATGTGATAAATCTAGCTGGTCCCAGCTGGAGTACAGATTAGAACATCCCTGTGACGTTTTACACAGACAGAGTAAGGCATGTTGTAGAATAACGTGCAACAGCATGATCCGCATAAATCAAAGCAACACTCGATAAGATAAACGACTTCAAAAGCAGACAGCCATAATCATGACAAGAGCATTCAAATCCACATAAATCAATCACTTGCAAAAATAAACAACGGACTGCAGCCAATAAACAAACAGATCAGGAAGCAGACTCCTACAATAATCCGATAATTTTAAGATAATCATAGAACACTCTGTGCAAGAAGGAATAAAAAAGCAACTTTGTGGCTTATACTAAAACAAATTTGGTTAACAACATTGTTCTGACAAACTGAACAACACAATTTGTGCAGGAATTTTAGTTGAATCTTTTGTGAATTTTGCTCCGGTTTTGCAATCTATTCTTATTGATTTTCAGCTTTCAACGGTTCTGTTACGTGATTAACTTGATCACTGGACTTAGCTGTTATTATCAGTCTTCGATAGGACTAGGAACTCGATCTCACTTACATTGTGATTAAGGATCTCTGGACAAATATATATATCGATCTCTCCACAAGGGAACGAACTGAGTATCTTCGTAGTGAAAGATGAGCACTTTACCTCCAAACCACAGAGACCCCCTCCCACCCTCCCAATCCCTTCCTTTAGAAGACATTACTTGGAAGTCTGAAAGTAAGTGAAGCGGAATAAGAAGAAGAAGAAGAAAGTTCATGAAGAAAATGGAAAGAATAAAGGCAACGACAAATTTTGTATATGGAAGTTTCGCTTTCTCTCGCTCTCTCTTTCTCTCTCTCTTCTATCCCACTTTCCTGATTGTAATGTCCATCTTGATATCTTCAAGGCACGTGTTTACGAGAGACTAGAACTCATGCGTACACACGTACACAAATAAAATGTGTATTTATTCAGACTTAACGCTCGTCTACAGCCTGTTATTTCTACTGTTATTTTCCCCGCTATTTAACGATCAGAGCAAAGTAACAACGGAAATGGTTTGAAAGATGGAACCACGAAGGATTGTAGATTATGTAAAGTAGAAAAATGTTCTCTCTTCCCTTAACCATCTCTTTAAGTATCTAGATCCCTGTTTCCCAACGTGGGGCCTACGCCCACAGGGGCATTTTCATTGTTCAGGGGGCATTTTCATTGTTCAGGGGGCAATGGACTCGTTCAGAGTTTAACAAATGTTCATGATTTTGCAAAACGATATATCGGCTTTTGAACGTCTATTGACAAAAACGAATGTTGTTTCACAATCACGTCTTCAAAAAACCTAAAGTACTTATATCTAAGTACATTTCTACCTTCTTTTAACAAAGATTTGTAAGCGGGAAAGCATGTGTTAAATTTGAGTCATTTTTTAAAAAAAAACGGAATTTTCTCAAACGTATGTTGATGAAATTTGGTAGCTAAAAATATTTTGCCTGTCTAAATGAGGTACTAAAATCAGTTATAAAGTGTATCAATGCTATTAAAGCTAATACCAAATGTGAGCGTCTCTTTATGCTATTTTGTGAAAAACAAAATGCAGACCATGGGAGATTTTTACTTCGCACTGAAACAAGATGGTTCTTGAAAGGGAACTGCTTAAAAAGGTTTATGGAACTATTTGATACTCTTAGTAATTTTTTAAAGCGGCAAACCTGAAATGAAGTATCTGTTAACGGTCGATGGTAAAGCATTTGTGAGATATCTGGTTGATATTTTTGAAAAAAACCTAAATATATTAAATAACCAACATCAAAGAACAAATAAAACTCTTGTCGATGCAATAGCTAAGATATTTGGTTTTATTACCTTTATTGAATTATGTCAGAAATATAATTATAACAAAAATTTTGAAAAGTTTCAATGAAGAAATGTAAAGTGACTGATACCGCTATACTTGTTATTGTCGATCATTTGAAAATTATATCTGCTGATTTAAAAGAATGATTTTCTGATTTTTGAAAGAAATTGATTTTCCAACTTGGAGGATGCAGCCAATGTTAGTGAATTTGTCTGATATTTCAAATATACAGTATCAGGAAGAACAAGCAAAAATGCAAAATGATGAGTCAGTTAAAACTGTAATATAAAAGGAGCCATGACATGGCTTTGTGAGGATACAGACATCAATAATCCAAATTCAACCAAGTATGCAAGAACACTATTGTTACCGTTTCCATCTTCATATTTAGCTGAATGTGGATTTATTGCCATAAATGATTTGCAGCTAAAAAAAGAAAACGACTGGATAAAACACAAAGGAGAGACTTGAGATTGAAGCTAACTAAATTGGAACCTAACAGAAAATCTCTTTGCAGCATGCATCAAGCGCAAGGATCTCACTAAATGTCAGTAATAAATAATTACTAACAATTAAAACAATATAGAAAAATCTGTAAATAAAATTATTTCGTTCTTGAATTTCAGTTCTCTATTATATGTTTTGAAAATTTACTTCTTATGTTTCCTCAACAATTTCCTAGTGATTTCTTCCTAAAACCTATCATTTAAGTTTCTTCAGTGAACAATTCAATTTTTGGAAATTAACAATTATTTATATTTTATATAGGTGGGGGCATACGAATTTTGAAAGGCTTTGGTGGGCATGGCACAAAAGGTTGGAAACACTGATCTAGATCGTCTGTAAGATTCCCTAAATGTCCAGCTGTAAACTATATATCTTTCAATGAGTTTTATTATATCCATTGAAGGAGATCAAATCATCTGATTTTAAAATGTAGCAGTGCAAAAAGAGGAAGCAGATCTAAGTAACAACAAAATATAGTCAAAACGAACTTGTTGAGTGTATTCTCATGACTGAACGGAACAGCAGGACACTTTACATTTAGACAGACGGGACATTTTCTTGACTCCCTTGGCTTATCCCTCTCTTCTAATCGTAAAGCATAGGGCCTCAACAGTTATTCGTCACTTTTCCCGGTCTCTGGTTGTTTTCATTACGGTTTCCCAGGATAGTCGAGCACCCATCAGTTCATCGAGAAGATTTCTTCTTCAGGTCTATCTATGACGTCCTCTTTTCCGTTTACCTTGCGGGTTCCATTCAAGTGCTTTTCTAGTGACACTCGACTGTGTTTTCCGTAGGGTATACCCGACTCATCGCACCATCTCAGACTGAGAACCCGCCAAAAACATCCGCTGACAAAGGTCTGAATCTTATTTAATTAAGTCTAGACGGATGTGGGAGTGTGATTATAAGTGTAATTAGACTCCACGTAAATTTCTTTTACAAATCTAGACGTGTTTGAATAAATTGGACTGATTGTCTTGAACAAACTCACTGATTAAGTAAAGATTTTATAAATAGCAAAGATGGTAGGTGTGTGATAAGAGGAGACATCTTGGTAGACTACGTATCGAATCTGATAAATTTGACAGAAGACCTGATGGTGTCAGAAAAGCTGTTCCATTCATTTTCTCTTCTTCGTCTTTCAAGTCCCAGGAATTATGAGTTTTCAACATTTTTCCTATATTTGCGTGGGGGAAGAATACCCAGTTTTCTTGCAGATCCAGACAGCACCAACAACTCTAGGCATGCTGTGCTATGCTTAGTGCTGCAGAAACCTCCAACAACTCTAGGCATGCTGTGCTATACTTAGTGCTGCAGAAACCTCCAACAACTCTAGGCATGCTGTGCTATGCTTAGTGCTGCAGAAACCTCCAACAACTCTAGGCATGCTGTGCTATGCTTAGTGCTGCAGAAACCTCCAACAACTCTAGGCATGCTGTGCTATGCTTAGTGCTGCAGAAACCTCCAACAACTCTAGGCATGCTGTGCTATACTTAGTGCTGCAGAAACCTCCAACAACTCTAGGCATGCTGTGCTATGCTTAGTGCTGCAGAAACCTCCAACAACTCTAGGCATGCTGTGCTATGCTTAGTGCTGCAGAAACCTCCAACAACTCTAGGCATGCTGTGCTATACTTAGTGCTGCAGAAACCTCCAACAACTCTAGACATGCTGTGCTATGCTTAGTGCTGCAGAAACCTCCAACAACTCTAGGCATGATGTGCTATGCTTAGTGCTGCGAAGACTCCTACTCAGGTATGATCTGTTAGATAAAAAGAAGAACACCAGCAGTTATTGTTCAACATTTTTCAGGGCCCTAACAGTGTAGAGACAAAGAGATTGTATATATATGGGAATTACAGTTGACACAGATGTGTAATGTTGATCACATCAACTATCGCGCACAGTTGGTCAAAGAAAAAATACTGTCGCAAACACAATCTTCTCAATATACCGCATAATATGATAATTGTTTCTCGATTTTATTTCGTTTTTTTTTTGACTTAATATATCTATATGAATGTGTTCTTGAGTAGGGATGGGCGGGAAGGGGTTGGTGAAAATGTATGTAACCACATATTAAACCAATGAGAAACTTTATGTAATAACATATTTGAATATGTAATAACATATTTTAAAAAAATAGATAAAATGTCTGTGGCACCATATAAAAATATAAAATATTCCGACTGGACTACATTAATCACTTTCACTCCGTAATTCTGTTTTACATCCGAAGAATGTATAATGCAATGTATACTGAATTAGCTAGTATGTTGGCTTTGCGTCATTTTAAAATATACCGCGTGCCAGTATATGTAACAGTATGAGCTGGTGGATATCCTGTGTCACGGTACCAAAATGTAACCGTCAATTTTTTGGCTACTGATAACTATTTAATGTTTATTCTTCTATCCTCTCCATTGGCACTAATATGTAACAGTCTATTCCTTGTGATCTCTAATAATATTACCCTCAACATGTATTTACAACTACTATCAACCCCATCTACAACTACGTAAATAGACTACAAATAAAAGAAATGGCCGTCAAGTACATCGTACATCTATGTGAGAATCAAACCGATTCTCAACTTTTATTTCTTTATATTTACTTATTTAAATATCTCATCTATGTTCAAAATAATAGCACATACATCAAATTATCAAAATAAAGAAAGTCCTGAAAAGAAAATCAACAATTCAAAACACATACCAATGCACATAGCTGAAAAAATATACCTACTAACTAATATTGATTTGTCTCCCCTAAGTGATATCTAATACCCTGACATCCTATCTCTAAAAATGTTCACCGTTCCACTCTACCTTGCTTGCGATGTCCTTAGAATAAATACTTGTTCAGTCCCAATACGTTATACCGCTTCTAGCTAGAGTTGCTGTCCTAATAGTATACACGAAATGTCTCTGCTACTGGTTAAAATAATGCATCCTGAAAAATGGCTGACATCTCTCTCTCTCTCTCATATACTGTTATAGCCTCTCCGTCGGGTCTGGCCCTACCCCTTTAGTTTAGCTCTACCGCCTAGTTTTCCAACTCTGACAACTAGTCCTCCGGTTCTAATGTAACCGGTTCACCAATTCTGAACAGGAACTCTCTCTGATTTGGACAAAAATCTCCGTGGAGGTCTACATCTACGTCTTAGTTGGGCTCTCTCTCTGTCGGCAACTCAGTTCAATTCTACTGCCTCGTTCTCTATTTCGCTTATAACTCGCAGCAGAGTTGTTCTGCTCTATAATTCTTGTTACTATCTACTAAGTTCTTGTCGATAACTGTGTGAGTCGCTTATGCTAGACTACACTCCTTGACTTGTTGATTCTTTCTGTCCCTCTGTCTCTATCCGAATGCCTATCTAAAGTTGTGTCTTCACTCTTTCTAACTGGCCAATATTAACTGTTGAAGTCTGTCTCGGGACTACCTACACTGACTGTTCCTGGGTACCTCTCTGTCCCTCTGTCTCTATCCGAATGCGTGTAAGATCTCTCGAATCTACCATATGTATCCTATTTATCCACTGGCAATTTTCTTTGTTTCCAAATCAGTCATTGTCCTTAGAATATTTCTCACGGTCAACTCTATATTGTTGGCCTGGAAAAACCCAGCTAATTTAACAATCGTGACCGGACAATCACCCAGACGTTCAAAAAAGAATACAATTAACCTCTCTGGCTCCAGGAAAGAAAAACAGGGCATAAATTTACTTCTAGTTAAAAAAAAGTCTCCTTGCTAACATATCTGGTCTGTAATTATACATTCCCAGATCAGGTATATGGTTACCCCTTTTTAATTGAAAAATACGTGCCTAACTGAAACTTGGGACTACGAATAAAGCAAGGGGAAAACCTGGTGTCATATTCCCTGCTACATATATAGGCTCAACAAAGTGAAGGAGTTAACATGTTACTATTTCTTTGTACATTCAAACACAAACACATTCTTGCTCTGGTTCATATAATTTTGGGATGCAGCTAGGTTCGTGGATCAAAGCTAGGGAAAACAACAGCTAAGATTTCTTGCTTCATCTTCTCATGGTGCAACCTGATAACGTTACTTATCTGGATATCGAAGCAAGGATTGACATGGTTTAAACTAGTGGTGAAACCTTGTGAAAACCTTTAATTATCTTCTAGAAGAGAACCAACTCGTTCAACTTGAACGTGCCTTGTAAATTGTAATAAAGTCACATCTTGAGTACCCTTCACAGATTGCCAAACTCGTGTCATATGGGAATTACAGTTGACACAGATGTGTAATGTTGATCACATCAACTATCGCGCACAGTTGGTCAAAGAAAAAATACTGTCGCAAACACAATCTTCTCAATATACCGCATAATATGATAATTGTTTCTCGATTTTATTTCGTTTTTTTTTTTACTTAATATATCTATATGAATGTGTTCTTGAGGAGGGATGGGCGGGGAAGGGGGTTGGTGAAAATGTATGTAACCACATATTAAACCAATGAGAAACTTTATGTAATAACATATTTGAATATGTAATAACATATTTTAAAAAAATAGATAAAATGTCTGTGGCACCATATAAAAATATAAAATATTCCGACTGGACTACATTAATCACTTTCACTCCGTAATTCTGTTTTACATCCGAAGAATGTATAATGCAATGTATACTGAATTAGCTAGTATGTTGGCTTTGCGTCATTTTAAAATATACCGCGTGCCAGTATATGTAACAGTATGAGCTGGTGGATATCCTGTGTCACGGTACCAAAATGTAACCGTCAATTTTTTGGCTACTGATAACTATTTAATGTTTATTCTTCTATCCTCTCCATTGGCACTAATATGTAACAGTCTATTCCTTGTGATCTCTAATAATATTACCCTCAACATGTATTTACAACTACTATCAACCCCATCTACAACTACGTAAATAGACTACAAATAAAAGAAATGGCCGTCAAGTACATCGTACATCTATGTGAGAATCAAACCCGATTCTCAACTTTTATTTCTTTATATTTACTTATTTAAATATCTCATCTATGTTCAAAATAATAGCACATACATCAAATTATCAAAATAAAGAAAGTCCTGAAAAGAAAATCAACAATTCAAAACACATACCAATGCACATAGCTGAAAAAATATACCTACTAACTAATATTGATTTGTCTCCCCTAAGTGATATCTAATACCCTGACATCCTATCTCTAAAAATGTTCACCGTTCCACTCTACCTTGCTTGCGATGTCCTTAGAATAAATACTTGTTCAGTCCCAATACGTTATACCGCTTCTAGCTAGAGTTGCTGTCCTAATAGTATACACGAAATGTCTCTGCTACTGGTTAAAATAATGCATCCTGAAAAATGGCTGACATCTCTCTCTCTCTCTCATATACTGTTATAGCCTCTCCGTCGGGTCTGGCCCTACCCCTTTAGTTTAGCTCTACCGCCTAGTTTTCCAACTCTGACAACTAGTCCTCCGGTTCTAATGTAACCGGTTCACCAATTCTGAACAGGAACTCTCTCTGATTTGGACAAAAATCTCCGTGGAGGTCTACATCTACGTCTTAGTTGGGCTCTCTCTCTGTCGGCAACTCAGTTCAATTCTACTGCCTCGTTCTCTATTTCGCTTATAACTCGCAGCAGAGTTGTTCTGCTCTATAATTCTTGTTACTATCTACTAAGTTCTTGTCGATAACTGTGTGAGTCGCTTATGCTAGACTACACTCCTTGACTTGTTGATTCTTTCTGTCCCTCTGTCTCTATCCGAATGCCTATCTAAAGTTGTGTCTTCACTCTTTCTAACTGGCCAATATTAACTGTTGAAGTCTGTCTCGGCACTACCTACACTGACTGTTCCTGGGTACCTCTCTGTCCCTCTGTCTCTATCCGAATGCGTGTGAAGATCTCTCGAATCTACCATATGTATCCTATTTATCCACTGGCAATTTTCTTTGTTTCCAAATCAGTCATTGTCCTTAGAATATTTCTCACGGTCAACTCTATATTGTTGGCCTGGAAAAACCCAGCTAATTTAACAATCGTGACCGGACAATCACCCAGACGTTCAAAAAAAGAATACAATTAACCTCTCTGGCCCCAGGAAAGAAAAAACAGGGCATAAATTTACTTCTAGTTAAGAAAAAGTCTCCTTGCTAACATATCTGGTCTGTAATTATACATTCCCAGATCAGGTATATGGTTACCCCTTTTAATTGAAAATACGTCCTAACTGAAACTTGGGACTACGAATAAAGCAAGGGGAAAACCTGGTGTCATATTCCCTGCTACATATATAGGCTCAACAAAGTGAAGGAGTTAACATGTTACTATTTCTTTGTACATTCAAACACAAACACATTCTTGCTCTGGTTCATATAATTTTGGGATGCAGCTAGGTTCGTGGATCAAAGCTAGGGAAAACAACAGCTAAGATTTCTTGCTTCATCTTCTCATGGTGCAACCTGATAACGTTACTTATCTGGATATCGAAGCAAGGATTGACATGGTTTAAACTAGTGGTGAAACCTTGTGAAAACCTTTAATTATCTTCTAGAAGAGAACCAACTCGTTCAACTTGAACGTGCCTTGTAAATTGTAATAAAGTCACATCTTGAGTACCCTTCACAGATTGCCAAACTCGTGTCAATGCACTCACAGCTACATTCAAGTAAACAGTAATTTGGAAAGTGAAGGAAATCTCTGGTAACATCAATTAGGAAAACAAAAAATTTTTGATAGACGAAAGTAAAAACTCACATGAGCAGAAAAGCTTCAAACTCGTATTCCATTGAGAAAAAAAAGAAATAACCAGATTTGATATGGTCACATAAACATCAACTTAGAGAATCAACCTCATCAAGAAGGAGAGTAAATAGTTTCATCACATAAGTTCAGAGAATGAATAAACATCAACTTAGAGAATTAACCTCATCAAGAAGGAGAGTAAATAGTTTCATCACATAAGTTCAGAGACAGAATAAATATCAACTTAGAGAATCAACCTCATCAAGAAGGAGAGTGAAGTAGGGCCCCCGTTTCTTACCCTTGCGTCTATTAGTGGTGACTATGTGTTGTTGTTATTGTTGTTATCCTTATTGGGTAGTCAGGGCTTTTGGTCCGAGTGGCTTTGATTTGTAATAGGGTCCCCCTACTTTTGTCTACGAAGACGAGAGCTGTTTGCTGTAGTTCCTTTCCCCATTGTTGATCGTCTGCTCTGCTCTTCTTTATGGTTCTCCTCTTCTTTATCCTGGGTTCATAATTTGGTTTTGTTGTTGATGTATCTCTTCTGATGGCAGTCATTAGATTTATAGTTTGTTATATCATTTTAGTTTGGTCCATCCTTTTTCTCCTTCATTTAGTTTTCCTTACACGATGGTATTCATGTTGTAATCAAGACAATACATGATTGTATTCAACAATATAGTAAACAACTAAGATTCGTCCACATTTCTATATTTTTAATGGTGTTTAACGGATACAGACAAGAATACATCCATCTGCATCCAATGTTTTATATCGTCTCCTTGTTTACTCATTCGTTACTAACACGTCACTATTTTTCTACACAAAAACGTCGTGTCTTGTAAATGAAGCAAAACTAAAGTTCACCACGCGGGGAACGAACCAAGCACCTTTTGAGTGAGATGCGAAATGTATACCTCCACGTCCCGGAGACACCCCCTTCTTATTTACCACGCCAGTCTCTATATTCTGACAAGATTGTTACTAATCTAGTCATCGTCAAGATTTCAATGTGAAGATTAAGGAAACGCCGTGTGATCAACACTTGTCGGGTAACGTTATTACTTGTCAGTTACGTCAAGGAAAATGTTATATAAACCAGGTAGTGTTAGTTTGAAGGCGTCGTCAACAAAAACTTGACTGAAATATCAACCAACGCACAAAAACTCACGTTCCAAATTTAGCTCGTAACGCCAGTTCGCAGAAACAACAGAACTAGACATTCTTTCTTTGAAAGCTTATCTTTCGAGTATTTTGGCAGCCTACAACAACTAACTTTACCGTAAACATTGTCTGGAAAAGTATTTACCGTGTTTGAAAGGGGATCAAAAATATATTTCTTAGCGTTGTCTTTCTATATTTTTATTTTCTTGTACTCTAACACGTACTCTCCTTTTCATCTCTATGTCTCAACTCTCTCTCTGTCTGTCTACCTATCTGTCTCAACTCTCTGTCTCTCTATCTCTGTCTACCTATCTGTCTCAACTCTCTCTCTATCTCTGTCTCTCTACCTATCTGTCTCAACTCTCTCTCTATCTCTGTCTCTATCTGTCTCAACTCTCTCTGTCTATGTCTCTACCTATCTGTCCCAACTCTCTCTCTGTCTCTCTACCTATCTGTCTCAACTCTCTCTCTCTGTCTCTCTGTCTCTCTATCTGTCTCAACTCTCTCTCTGTCTCTGTCTCTCTACCTATCTGTCTCAACTCACTCTCTCTGTCTCTCTACCTGTCTCAACTCCTCTCTCTTCTACCTATCCGTCTCAATCTCTCTGTCTCTCTGTCTCTCTACCTATCTGTCCCAACTCTCTCTCTTTCTCTGTCTCTCTACCTATCTGTCTCAACTCTCTCTCTCTGTTTCTCTACCTATCTGTCTCAACTCTCTCTCTCTGTTTCTCTACCTATCTGTCTCAACTCTCTCTCTCTGTTTCTCTACCTATCTGTCTCAACTCTCTCTCTCTGTCTCTCTACCTATCTGTCTCAACTCTCTCTTCTGTCTCTTGTCTCTCTATCTGTCTCAACTCTCTCTGTCTCTCTACCTATCTGTCTCAACTCTCTCTCTGTCTCTCTACCTATCTGTCTCAACTCTCTCTCTGTCTGTCTACCTATCTGTCTCAACTCTCTCTCTCTGTCTGTCTAACCTATCTGTCTCAACTCTCTCTCTCTCTCTGTCTGTCTACCTATCTGTCTCAACTCTCTCTCTCTCTATGTCTGTCTACCTATCTGTCTCAACTCTCTCTCTCTGTCTCTCTACCTATCTGTCTCAACTCTCTCTACCCTTCTCTCTGTTTTTCTTTCTATATTTCAATTTCTCCCCAGATCATGTTGTTTATCTATATCATATTTTCAAGTAATACGAAAATGTTGCAAGGGAAAAATTGACATATATTAGGGCGGGAGGGAAGGGGGTAGGAGACAACTGGAAGATTTGAATTTTGCAAATGATATTGCTTTGTTGAGAAAAGAACAAATGCTTCTGTTCTGCAACAGCTTGATATTAAAGAGAGTTGGCTATTAAAGAGCATAAAATCAAGGACAATTAAATATTTTGGACACATCAAACTACAGGAGTGCCTTGAGAAGATAATTTTGCAGGGAATGGTGCCTGGAAGAAGAATGAGAGGAAGACCTATAAGACGATGAGTGCAAGATGTCATTGACCATTGACGATCTGAAAATGACTGCTGCTGACGCTGGTCAACTTGCACAGAACAGCGATTTTTTCAGGACTGCTGTCTTGGGAACCAAGTTCAGGAAGGGACAAGCTACTTGCTGATGATTGTCTTGTTAAGTACAAACAAGAAATAAATGCACAGACAAAAGTACAACTTATTGTATCAAAAGTTGGACTGCAAATCTGTTATGAGAAACAAAAAAACATATAAACAATAAATACTGCAGATATCAGGCTAGAATATAACATGATAAAACAACAGTACAATTCACCTATTCGGGTAGCAATGTTGACTGCATGCGAGAAACTAAAACATAAATTATACTCCGTTTTGTCAAAACAACATCAGCTTTGTTAACGTTGGGAGACATTTAATGCAGATTTTATGTAACGTATATCTGTATGTGAGGAATACAGTACATTATTTGATGCCTTTTTTTTTTTTTTTTTTTTTTGCACTTTCTTTTATGAGTCCAACATTCTGTATATACAAAACGTCCGAGTGGTTACCGGGGCCCAAATTTGGGGTGTAAAGAATAGAATCACTGTTACCTGCTACGCATGTCGTAAGAGGCGACTAAGGAGGTTTGGCTGAAATCGGATGCATGTGTCCACTGCTTGCAGAATGCTTGCAGAAAACAGGTGCACCAGGCCGTAAGGAGCATAACATTGTCAGTCTCTGTGACTGACATTTGTTTACGCCATCTATCATTTTCTATATATATATATCCACGTCTTGACCTTATTCTTCTTCTTTACATTCTTCAAATTCTTCCCTTTATAATTGTCTTTTTTCCTATCTTCAGTTTTTTAAATGTATCCAAAATACGTCCCTCTCATCAATCTTGTTGTTCTCTCATTAATCAGTTTTCTTCAATTCTTGAGTTTTTTCGTGAATACATCTGGATTTATTTTTTTCATTTTTATTGTGATGGGATTTTGCTAATTCTTCTATAATACATGTATTTTATCAAGTACAAGTGTATGTTGTTATGTATTGTTATTAGTTATTATTTCAATATTACGTATTGTTTCATTATTGTTGATTCAATGTCATGTATGGTTTCATTAAATTGTTTTAATATCACTAACAGATTGCAGAAACAGAGAGATATATAACTATGTAATGATATCTGTAATGTGCTATAGAGCCGTATTCAGATTTTGTTAGAGCAGTGGTTCTCAAACTTCATAATACCGCGACCCTTTAATACAGTTCTTCATGTTGTGTGACCCTAACCATAAAATTATTTTCGTTGCTACTTCATAATTGTAATTTTGCTACTGGTATGTGTCGTAATGTTAACATCTGATATGCAGGATGTATTGTCATTGTTACAAATTGAACATAATTAAAGCATAGTGATTAATCACAAACGCCGGTTACTCGGATGTGGGTGTATTTGCAGTGCGCGGCCCGCCTGGAGACGGATAGAGGAACGGTGTCTCGGTTCCTAAGACCATCGAAAATATGTGTTTTCCGATGGTCTTAGGCGACTCCTTTCGACTCCCAAAAGGGATCGCTACCCACAGGCTGAGTACCACTGTGTTAGAAGAACATATTAATATTGTGGTAGTGTCGTCACATCTATATAAGCCTCTATCGCTTCGTCTTAGAGCTAATGATCTCCTCTGACAGCAGCGACTCAGTTAGATGTCAGCTCGAGAATAGCCTCTTAAAGATAACTATGCTTCTCTGTGACTTTTTGGTAATGGTGGGGGAGAAGGGAGGGGGTCGTCTTCTTCTTCCTTGAACTTAGAATAAAATGTGTTATTTTGTGCTCTAGTTTACAACGGGACTACGACATCAACTAATTTAGCCCAACACATTCTTCAACACATTCTTCAGCACATTCTTCAACACATTCTTCAACACATTCTCCAACACATTCTCCAACACATTCTCCAACACATTCTTCAACACATTCTCCAACATATTCTTCAACACATTCTCCAACACATTCTTCAACACATTCGTCAACACATTCTTAACCTTAACACATTCTCAACACATTCTTCAACACATTCTCAACACATTCTCAACACATTCTTCAACACATTCTTCAACACATTCTTCAACACATTCTCCAACACATTCTTCAACACATTCTTCAACACATTCTTCAAACATTCCAAAAGGCTAACCAGGTACTGGATCAGTTAATACCACTGTTGTCAACAATACTAAAGCAAATCTAATAAACGATTTTCTGGCCAACACTATGTTCATCATCAAGGTGCGTATCCTTTATAGGACGTTGCTCTCTTTGCAGCACATCTGAAATTCACTCTGTCTCTTGCCAGTTCACCCACTTCATCGATGGTCATGTTCATGGTTTCTTTAATATCTTGTAGCCATCTTCTTCTTGGTCTGCCTCTGCGTCCTGGGACCCTGCCCTTTAGTATTGTTCTTTCCAGGCCATCTGACGCTTGATGTGACCAAAGTATGTAATTTTTCTGTATAGTATGTTGTTTATCAGCCAATTCTCTTTAACATTTAGTTCTTTCAGGACATCAGTGTTCTTACTTTTTTCTGTCCATGGTATTGTAGGATCTTTCTGTAGCATTTAGTTTCGAAGGACTGGATTTTAGTTTTTGTTTTTTGTGTAATAGTCCATGATTTACAACCATAAGTTGCCACTGGGCTAATACATGCTCTCAATATTTTTAATTTCAATATTTTGCTGGTGCTTTGCCACATTTTCTTCATTGTGTTTAACTTCTTGATTGCTATTGCCAATCTTCTTGAGATATTTTTGGAGCAGTCACCGTTATTGTTAATTATTGAGCCCAGAATTTTCGTAGCTCTCTACACATTGGAGTTCTTCATTGTTTATTTGGATGTTAGGTGAGCCTTTTGCTTTGTCAGTTGACATGATTTGTTTGTATTCAAATATAGATGTTGGTCTTCACTATGTTTCTTGGTCTTCATGATTAGGTTTTCCAAACCTCTTTGCTGGTGGATAATAATACTGTATCGTCTGCGTATCTAAGCTCTGGTATGAATTTGCCGCCTATAGTGAGAGGGACGTAATTCACCTAGTTGGCATCGTCTTTTACATTCCTCATGATGTTCTCTGCATATATGTTGAATAAGTATGGTGACAAAATACATCCCTGTCGTACCCCTTTTGAATCTCGAACCATTCAGCTATTTCACCTCCTTTTTGTAATTGTTGCCTGGGAAGAGAGGGATACAATTAGAAGGCATGAGAGCAAGAGGTAGACAGGGATACAATTGGAAGAGAAACAGCAAGAAGTGGACAGGCAAAAGTCTGACAGAAGCGTACTATTAGGGAAGAGACATAAGTTGTTGAAGAGAGAGAGAGAGAGGGGTCATTACTGTCAACCTACAGCATATGATTGATTGCTGTATGACCTTAAAAATGTTTAAAAGCCAGGATTGACTTCATTGCACCGGGTTTTACCCCATATGGCTCGGTCCCTCTCTATAGAAATGGCACGCCACCTACCGAGAGTATTGCACAAAGCACGAACTCCGGTAACAATCCTAGGGGTCTCTGGTAAAAACTGCACTCGTGAAGGCGCGGTCTATTCGAACTCGACCTTCGACTTCGAAAGCAAGGACTTAACCACTCGCCACAGAGACCCCTGTTTTATGACCTAATCGATGAATTCTCATTCACCTCGTGATTGTAATACTCATTAATCGATAATGATTGTAATAGTCTATAGTCAAACCAAATTTCCTGCGCACAAAATTATTTTTAAATGCAATTATACCAATGTCGAAACTTCATGTTTGATTGCTAACTTTATGAAATATATGACATGAAAGTTTGAGTAGGAACGAGAGAGAAGAGGAAAATCAATCATGCTTGTTCATATACTGCCACTAAATGACTCACGGAGCAGCCAGAATTAAGTATACACTTTTCAGCATTTCCTTGCTATATATTTTGTATCCATTAGATGACACAAGTGTTCTGCTGTAGTAACAATTGATTACTATTACTCACACAAAGTCCCCTACAAACTTCAGTAAACGTAGTATCTGTGTGTGAACTATTATATAAGATACGCCACTGAGCATTCTCTTTGTTGTTAAACAGATAACAACAGATTCCCGTACAGTCAGCTATCTGTAACATTTCGCAGTCAGCTATCTATAACATTTCGCGTTCAAATGTCTAGATCAGTGGTTCTCAAATTTTGTCAAGTCTTCGCACTCTTGAATTAATAAAAACAAAAATCGTAGGCGCACAATACACACAAATTGAATAAATAAGATGCTTCTTCTTCTTCTTTGCGTTCGTTCTTTACGATCAATTTTAATCACTCTTTGTGATCTGTTTGATCTTTGCCAAGAACGTGTATACGTTGCACATTGGTTTGGTAGGTCCCTAAACGCATAGGCTTCTACACGTTTAGGACATGTGCATCCGATTTCAGCCAAACCTCCTTAGTCACCTCTTACGACATGCGTGGCAGATAACAGTGATTCTATTTTTTACACCCCAAATTTGGGCCCCGATAACCACTCGGGTGAAATAAGATACAAAAAGAAAAGAAATACAGAAATAATTGGAGAATGTTAAGTAACTTTATTCATTATGTAATTAATGCCTATGAGATGCATGCACCTGATGTGTCGTGGCGATTACGTTAATGTTGGCTATGAGATGCATGCACCTGATGTGTCGTGGCGATTACGTTAATGTTGGCTATGAGATGCATGCACCTGATGTGTCTTGGTGATTACGTTAATGTTGCCTATGAGATGCATGCACCTGATGTGTCGTGGTGATTACGTTAATGTTGGGTGTGAGATGCATGCACCTGATGTGTCTTGGCGATTACGTTAATGTTACCTATGAGATGCATGCACTTGATGTGTCTTGGTGATTACGTTAATGTTGGCTATGAGATGCATGCACTTGATGTGTCTTGGTGATTACGTTAATGTTGGCTATGAGATGCATGCACCTGATGTGTCTTGGTGATTACGTTAATGTTGGGTGTGAGATGCATGCACCTGATGTGTCTTGGCGATTACGTTAATGTTGGCTATGAGATGCATGCACCTGATGTGTCGTGGTGATTACGTTAATGTTGGCTATGAGATGCATGCACCTGATGTGTCTTGGCGATTACGTTAATGTTACCTATGAGATGCATGCACCTGATGTGTCGTGGTGATTACGTTAATGTTGGGTGTTTGCATGCTACTCGTCTTTAGCAACGAAAAGGATAAAAAGTTAATTATTCCGTCAAAAACGTATTGAATAAGTCAGAATTTTCGGTATTTGCTAAAACTTGCTTCGCGGGCACCCAGGTGTCCACAGAAACCGCATTGCCGACCCCTGATTGGTGATTTCCTAGGGCGCACCTAGGAATGTCACCGGGCACACTGGTGAACCTGGGCCTATCCTTTGAGAACCACTGTTCTCGATAGATCAGTGATCTATATACAATCTGACATATAAAATAATAACATATCATTATCGTGTTACTTATCTTTGATATAAGTGATTGAGCTGAAACATACAACAACATTTCTAGACGGCAATAGAAACTATATTATTGTCTAGTTTACCTGTTTCTCAAATCAATGTTTCGTTCTTGTACATAAATGAATGGACAAATTCGTGCAAGAAGCGGCTTGAAATAACCAGCAATTATCAATGACCAACATAGCACTGTAATAGGGTTTACTAATCAATAAGATGTTTACTATCTATCTATATCTGGCTCGTGTTGTATTTGACACGTTAAGGAACTTCCTAACAAAAGATTATCCATTTTGCCGTCGTATCTACTATTTGTTCCCACGTTAGGTCACAATCTACTATTTGTTCCCCACGTTAGGTCACAATCTACTATTTGTTCCCCACGTTAGTCACAGGTCACTGAATCTACTATTTGTTCCCACGTCAGGTCACAATCTACTATTTGTTCCCTTTCACGTCCAGAGTCACAATCTACTATTTGTTCCTTAGGTCACATCTACTTGTTCCAGGTCACAATCTACTATTTGTTCCCATGGTCACAATCTTCAGCTCTCTTTCCATAGTTCTTTCCCATGTTTACTTGTACGTCCATGCATTTTTCCCCATCCGCTGTTCATCGGAGAGTTGTCCTAGTCAATGCTCCTACTGGCTGTTCTCATGGGAGAGATTGTCCTAGTCAATGCCCCTACTGACATACAAGCCAAATCCATCTCAAACGTTGTCATTTTAATAATAGGTCTCAATAATGCAAAGGTTTGTTCATTTTAAAAACTATTCATTTGAT
This sequence comes from Arion vulgaris, assembly GCA_020796225.1. Classification (NCBI taxonomy): domain Eukaryota; kingdom Metazoa; phylum Mollusca; class Gastropoda; order Stylommatophora; family Arionidae; genus Arion; species Arion vulgaris. The sequence continues at coordinate 5,192,887 of CM036753.1, read as the reverse complement.
ATCGTATTTAGCAAGACAATAAACAAAATTCATCTTCAATGATTTACTGTTCTAAATATATTATACAATACTAAGCGTCTTACAGTCAAACTGCACATGGTCGTCACATCAATTTCGTATAACCAATCTGAAATAAAATCGTGGCATATCCTTACAGTAAACGATCGTCGATTTTCTAGGCACCACTTATACGTTCAGTAGTTTGTCATTGCTTTCTGAATGGTGAGGTCTATTTTTATCGTTCGTAAAAATCCAAGGGAACTAATTTTGTTTCCCAAATTGCCCGGAGTTTAAACATGAACTCTTTGATTGTGATCGAGCTCACTACCGTGTCCCATACAGACGCTCACCTTAAGCAACAGACACTCACCTTAAGCAACAGATGCTCACCTATGCACAGACACTCACCTTAAGCAAGCAGACACTCACCTTAGCAAGACACTCACCTTATGCACAGACGCTCACCTTAAACAGCAGAAGCTCACCTTAAGCAACAGACACTCACCTTAAACACAGACCTCACCTTAAGCAAAGACACTCACCTTAAGCAAGAGACGCTCACCTTAAGCAACAGACCTCACCTTAAGCACAGACCTCACCTTAAGCAACAGACCTCATCTTAAGCAACAGACACTCACCTTAAGCAGCAGACACTCACCTTAAGCAGACGACTCATTTAACAACAGACTTTTCACCTTACAATGACTACGTCACCTGTAAGTCACATGTCGCTTATCTGATAGAGTGAGCTAGATTATGTCTCACCTTAACAAGAGACTATTCTTAGTTCAACATGACATCACCTTAGCAACAGAGTCACTTTAAACAACAGACACTCACCTTAAGCAACAGACTCCACCTTAAGCAACAGACACTCACCTAAGCAGCAGACACTCACCTTAAGCAACAGACTCTCACCTTAAGCAACAGACACTCACCTTAAGCAGCAGACACTCACCTTAAGCAGCAGACACTCACCTTAAGCAACAGACGCTCACCTTAAGCAGCAGACACTCACCTTAAGCAACAGACGCTCACCTTAAGCAACAGACACTCACCTTAAGCAACAGACGCTCACCTTAAGCAACAGACACTCACCTTAAGCAGCAGACACTCACCTTACGCAGCAGACACTCACCTTCAGCAACAGACACTCACCTTAAGCAACAGACACTCACCTTAAGCAACAGACACTCACCTTAAGCAGCAGACACTCACCTTAAGCAGCAGACACTCACCTTAAGCAGAGACACTCACCTTAAGCAACATACACTCACCTTAAGCAACAGACGCTCACCTTAAGCAGCAGACGTTCGCATAACCAACTAACCTTTTCCAAATTACCGAATTGTCTACGTCTACATTATATGGTTCTCATGCTCAATTATTTCTGATAGAGTGAGCTAGGGATTTGTATGTTCTGCACGTCTATAAACTAAATATCGACTATGATTTGTTAGTCTCAATGTTCTATTTACAGGTATCACATTTCTGAGATCAAAAGATGTACTTACTCACCCTCGTCATACTTCTGAACTATTCAATTTCAGGTGAGTACGACAGTCGGCAAATCTCTTGAGATCAATATAGTGATTTAGACCACACTCATGTCTGTGGTCTAATTAGTTTGAAAAGAGTACCATACTTTACCTAAGACATGGCAGCACACTTGATGATACTGGAGACATTTAAATGGTGCAGGATGTGTAGCAGAATTTGTAACTACTAAGGATGAAAGCCTTAGGAAAACTAGGATAGTACCCAGATAAGCATTATTAGCAAACACAATGGCTATTATATTACTACCTAGATACCTCTGAAGCGAAAACACGCTTGTAATGCGGGGGACACTGATAAAAGAGAAAGCATCCCTTCACTGTCAGAAGGTGCACTGAACTATGCATAAATTCATAGTTAGCTAACGCAAGAAGAAGAAGTAAACTACCGTAAAAGCATTATTAACGCATATTAATGTGCATTATTGTGTAGGCGTCTTTCTTGATACTCCGCTTCTTCTTCTTCTTCCTCTTCTTCCAACGCTCCACATCGACCACTTGTTAACAACTCTGTGATTTGTATGTGATCTGAGCCTAAGAGCGATTGTACATTGTGCCAGCTATGCGCCTACAAGTAGGCAATACATCCGATTTCTACGACGTTTTTATTTACTAGGGTAGATTCGCTAGACCACTACCTCAGTCGCTTCTTACGACAAGTCTTGTAGGTTGCAGTGGTACTATTCTTTGCTTCCCTTGCGGGCCCCGGCACCACACGGGCGTTTAATATTCAATTATAGTGGATGTCCTATGCTCCACACATAATCAAATCTAGAGTTTCTTCAGGTCGGCTGTGATGAGAATGATGTTCAGCAAATGACATGCTACATGTTCGTTTACTTCTAATCTTTCTGTATTTGTCAGTTCCTTCTTATAATTGACATGATGGTATGAAATTCTACTTTCTGCAGTTGTAACATATTTCATGCTCACACTGACTTATGTCTTCAGATATTACAACAAATATAATGCAACAAATGTACAAATATACCAACCTGGTACGGTACATATTTCTGGACATATGTAACATAGTCTAAGAGCAGCGACAGCATAGTCGTTAGTGCACTCGATTCTTGGACGTTATGTCCGGATTCAATTCGACAGTTAGAGCGGAACGGTTTTTGGGGGACCATGGTGACTATCAGAACTAAAAACCTAACTAACCTATTTAAGGGAACTGACATAAGAACAAAAATCAAGTGTTTAAGAGCCTGCGTTTTTCCCTGGCAACATATGGTTGTGATACATGGACCATTGACAAAGCAACGGAGAAGATCATTGATGTCTTTGAATTTAAATGCTACAGAAGAGTACATAGAATATCATAGACAGAGAAAAGAACAAATGCTTCTGTTCTGCAACAGCTTCATATTAAAGAGAGTTGGCTATTACAAAGCATAAAAACAAGGAAAATTAAATATTTCGGACAAATCAAACGACATGAGTGCCTAGAGAAGATAATTTTGGAGGGAATGATGTCTGCAAGAAGAATGAGAGGAAGATCTTGAAGACGATGGGTGCAATATGTCACATTGACGATCTGAGAATGACTGCTACTGACGCCGGTCAACTTGCACAGAACAGAGTTTTTCAGGGCTGATGTCATGGGAGCCAAGTTCCGGAAAGAATAAGCTACTTGAAGATGAAAGACTATCAGGTCAACAGAGCCAATTGAGGGCCAGAAAAGCACTGGTCAATGAAAATTACGAGCCAAAAATGTAATTCACTGCACACATCAACGCATGCAAAAATTGGTCTTTTTTTCCTTTCCCTAACAAAGTATATTTTCAAATAGTATTGTTTGGTACACAGAAGAGACTTCTATGAATAAAACACAAAGTGAAAGTAACCAAAAGTAGAACACAACTTAACGATGCCAACATTGCGATTTCAATTTGTAACTGTCAGATCTCTCTGTTCGGACGGCCATTTCAATTTTCTTCATTTTCATCACTAGCTGAAAAAGACGGAAGTGCAGTGTGTCGATGTTGCTGTAAAAAAGTGGTCAATCAATTGTCATGTGCATGCTTTTGATAGCTCGGGTTGTAAGTTGCAGTTTGGAGATATTGATCACAAAAATATATTGTGTAAATCACTCCAAGCTCAGAATAAGGTGCACAGAAGTAGAAAGTAATGGAAAGGAGTATTGTAATATGAAAATAAACGAAGGTTCTGTCAGAAGTGAGAGAAAAATGGTGATGGAGAGGGTGGAGGAAGAACAGATGTATATCAAAGTGGAAGAAACAGCTGGAAAATGAAAATAATTTGCAAATCTATGGCTACATAAGGAAATAACGCAGGACAGTATTTGCATGTTTGCTGAGTCAGGGTTAGCTATAAGACTGGTCAGTGTTTGAACGTTTGGGTCAGGTTAGCTATAAGACTGGTCAGTGTTTAAACGTTTGTTGAGTCATGGTTAGCTATAATACTGGTCAGTGTTTGAACGGTTGCTGGGACATGGTTAGCTATAAGAGTGGCCAGTGTTTGAACGGTTGTTGGGTCAGAGTTAACTATAAGACTGGTCAATATTTGAACGTTTGTTGAGTCAGGGTTAGCTATAAGACTGGTCAGTATTTGAACGTTTGTTGAGTCAGAGTTAGCTATAAGAGTGGTCAATATTTGAACGTTTGTTGAGTCAGGGTTAGCTATAAGAGTGGTCAGTATTTGAACGGTTGTTGGCGACTAGGGAGGTTTTTAGCTATAAGAGTGGTCAGCACATAGAGAACGAACCGACTAAATAAAATCCAAAAAAAATAATGATTTCCTATTTTCTTATGTTGATAATAAGTTGTTTCTGTGCTTTTATCTCTTTAAACTCACCAACATTCGTTAGTTTATCAGTCCATGTGATTTTGTTAGCATTCTCATGCAAAAACCACATCTCTGTGGTCTTTAGAGGTTTCTCAATCGATTTATTTATTGACCATGACTTGCATTCCATATTTCAGTATTGGCTCTATGTGTTAGCCGTGTATATTTCGTTGACCAACGGCACACGATGATGATGTGCTTCTAAATGACAGGTGAATTTAATTTTCCATTGTTTTCCTGGTATTCATTTAAAGCTGTAGACAGCCTAAGAGAATACAGTTGGTTAGAACAAATTCTCACTTTAACTGGAAAATTTGATCCTAGACCAACGCTCGATAAAGCAAGTGCTCAAGCTACTATGCTATTGCAGCTCTCTTAGTTCTAATGTGGAAATGTTTTTAATAAGACATCTAAAATAGAGGCTCCTAAGATAATTTCGCAAACGTTAATGATGACCCATGATGACCCAGGTCCGGGGGAAAAAATTGCGGCTGGTCGGTGACACAGTCGAGTGTCACTAGACAAGTCGTTGACATTTCTTGACATCCTTAGTTAAATTTATGTTTTAGTTTCTCAAATATTATGTGTCTATTTGTTATCTTGATAAAGGTCTATGACCGAAACATCGAGTACTGTTTATTTTCATATTTAACAATTAATGTGTCATAACTTATGTAATACTGTATATACCTATCTTTGTTCAATCGCCCATTTACTCAGTATTAACGCAACCTCTCCCACGGTTTTCTCCAGATCTGATATGATCCGGTGTGACCCCTTCAGATTTGTAGATTTTCGTACGTCGCTCTGTCACTAGACAATTACTTGAGTGGAACTCGCAAGGGAAGCAGAAAAGTGGACTATCTAAACAGACATGAAGACTTAATTTTTTTTAGGAACTGTCAGATGTCAGAGTGTCATGAGAAGTCATAAAAACGGCCAGAGACAGGGGCAAGTGGAGAATAACTTATGCTCCGTGAGGAGCGAAGAGGAATCAGAAATATATGTTTCTATGATTAACTTAGACCTCCCATTGGGGTGTACACGGTAGAACCATACTATCCGAAGTTAGAAGCTTGATTTATTGCTCAAGGTTAATTCTTTGATTTCTTATCTAATCCTGATAAACAGACGGATAAACGATCAGAATTTTCCAGTGATGCTCGGCTTTAAAAAAATAATAATTGACTCATATAATAACAATTTATCATGTCAAGTATTTTTTGAACTCAACTCCTATTACCTGACATTAAAGATAATTTTGTTTCTCTTAATACCACCCAACTTCTACTTCGGAATCAATTCTGAAATCTTTTGCTGACGTTTTTATATGTAATAAAAGTATATGTAGGTTACAGAGGTGCAGTTTTACAGTATAATATGTTACAGATTTGAAGATGAACTAAAGTACGTATAGTAATATAGATATGAGAAACTAAAGTAGGTATAGTAATAGAGATATGAGAAACTAAAGTAGGTATAGTAATAGAGATATGAGAAACTAAAGTAGGTATAGTAATAGAGATATGAGAAACTAAAGTAGGTATAGTAATAGAGATATGAGAAACTAAAGTAGGTATAGTAATAGAGATATGAGAAACTAAAGTAGGTATAGTAATAGAGATATGAGAAACTAAAGTAGGTATAGTAATAGAGATATGAGAAACTAAAGTAGGTATAGTAATAGAGATATGAGAAACTAAAGTACGTATAGTAATAGAGATATGAGAAACTAAAGTACGTATAGTAATAGAGATATGAGAAACTAAAGTACGTATAGTAATAGAGATATGATGAGCTAAAATTACGTATAGTAATAGAGATATGATGAGCTAAAATTACGTATAGTAATAGAGATATGATGAGCTAAAATTACGTATAGTAATAGAGATATGATGAGCTAAAATTACGTATAGTAATAGAGATATGATGAGCTAAAATTACGTATAGTAATAGAGATATGATGAGCTAAAATTACGTATAGTAATAGAGATATGATGAGCTAAAATTACGTATAGTAATAGAGATATGATGAGCTAAAATTACGTATAGTAATAGAGATATGATGAGCTAAAATTACGTATAGTAATAGAGATATGATGAGCTAAAATTACGTATAGTAATAGAGATATGATGAGCTAAAATGTAAGAGTAGTCTAAATGTATAGTAATAGAGATATGATGAGCTAAAATTACGTATAGTAATAGAGATATGATGAGCTAAAATTACGTATAGTAATAGAGATATGATGAGCTAAAATTACGTATAGTAATAGAGATATGATGAGCTAAAATTACGTATAGTAATAGAGATATGATGAGCTAAAATTACGTATAGTAATAGAGATATGATGAGCTAAAATTACGTATAGTAATAGAGATATGATGAGCTAAAATTACGTATAGTAATAGAGATATGAGAAACTAAAGTACTTATAGTAATAGAGATATGAGAAACTAAAGTACTTATAGTAATAGAGATATGAGAAACTAAAGTACTTATAGTAATAGAGATATGAGAACAAAGTACTTATAGTAATAGAGATATGAGAAACTAAAGTTACTTATAGTAATAGAGATATGAGAAACTAAAGTACTTATAGTAATAGAGATATGAGAAACTAAAGATACTATAGTAATCAGAATGTGCTAAAGGAACACAATAACAGTAAAAATATAGCAGAAATATTGCATGTACAAAGACAAATTGTCTGGATAAGTTATGTGATAAGAAGGAGAAATATAAATGTATCAGGACAAAAGAACAACGTTAGAATAATTCTGGCAATACATGTTCACATCAACGACTTTAGCACGCACAACATAAACATGCAAATGTGGGGGTAGTAATTTCATTATTTCACTGCATCCCTGTGACGTGAAGCTAAATTGCTCGCATCTCGCTGTAACGGTACTCGGTTCGTTCACGAGTAGAGCAATTTGAAAATTGTTCCAGCAAACCGTGATATCAAAGTAGGTGAAGTCGAACTCGTAGTCCTATTGGAGAAGGATTATAAAACATCGGTCCCGTGTTCAAATTGAGCTCCTAAAAATAACCTTTCACAGTTGGAAATGGGTTTTTTAAAAAGGCTGCAAAGTCGATGTCGTTGTAATAACTTCAATAAAAATATAAAATTATAATTTATCTAAAAATGACGTCGTTTTTATTGTGGATCCTCTCCGTTGTTATGGAATTCGTGCACTGTCGTCGAAATGTGACTGTATAAGAAAGAGATCGATGCATTAATCATGGTCTTATCAATCAATCATTCAATATAAGCATAGTTAAATGATTAATTATAATTATGAAATTATCGCAGTGATGGGTTGTCAAAACTAGAGACATTCAACACTTCTACGCATGACCTTAGTAACCATTAAATCTCAAGTTTCATGAAATATACAAGCTGTAGAAACACTGTAAACACACACACATACTTGACAACTATTTGTGTATCAGAATTATAAGTGATGATTTCTTTGAAGTTTATTTGTATAGATATTACCCGAATCCATTTCTGTTCTAACCGTCTCTTTCCAATCGTTAACTCTAATATTTCTAAGTCTGTTTCAAAGTTATCACTCCTTTGTTTTCTTGGTCTGCCTCTGTGTCTCTTTCCCTTCATCTTTTTTTTACATGCAATTTTAATCCTTGTAGGGCTCACCAAAGTTTCGTATTGACACCTGTTTTATAAAGGTCTGGAAGATTGTTCGTCTTGTTGTGTTGTGCTCCAGGGTTAGGATCGATAAAGAACAATAAATCTTGTTACAGTGTTATATATTGTGATCACTGGACGTCAAATAGGTAGAGTTTCACACAACAATGCTGAAAATGCCATGGACAACGAAGAAACCAAATGATGACATTTTAAAAGAGGTCTGCACAAGAATCTATCAAAAGACAAAATAAGCATCACGGTTCTTCGTATAAAGAGGATTTAAACATACGACTTTGAATAAGTGAAGGATGAACATGGTAGGTTCTTCCGGTATATAACGGAAGAGAGGTTTAGAACATTTGGTGACAGGACGGTTAAACTGATAACGAAGATGGGATTGTAGAAATTTGTGACAGGACGTTCTGATTAAGAAGAAGAAGATAGTGGATTGTCTAGAAATCGTGGTTCGTAAAAAGATGACGTTAGAACTGATTAACTGCACCAGAAAAGGAAGTGGATTGTGTGAACGGTTAAAAAACGACTTAGAGATTAATGACAGAGAAAGAAGATAGTGGATTGTCTGAAATCGTGGTTCGACAAAAGATCGACGTTAGAACTGATTAACTGCACCAGGGAGAGAAGATTGTGCAGAGACATGATCTCATAAGCCGACAGGCTTGGCACTTGATTGATTGATATTGTGATGATACTGTTGTTACGGCCCACTTTAACTTTAGCTAGTGTTGTTGTGCAACGAATACCTTATTTCCTGATTGTATTATATTTCTACTTTTATTATATGAGAACTTTAGAAACTCGTTCCCAAGTACTTATATGTTTCTGTTATTTTGATTTTCATATTATCTACTTGTGTGTATTCAATCTTTCTTTTTATTCATTTCTTAACTTTTAGTATAAGCACATCGAATAAAAGTTTTCAAGTGTTGGTTTTAATAATACCATTTTTAATTAAACACCAGATTTCTAAAATTCTATTTCATAAAGTTACCTGCTGTGTTCTTCAAATGACTAAACACAAATAACATCAAATGGAACTCGAAAAATAACTATTTTTTTTAAAACAAAACCTTTTGGCACGTTTTTTTTTGGCGTCTGAAAATTGGCACTAACTGAATGGTTAGTCAGGTAGCTTATCGTAATCTTAGAGTTAAGTAGTTGTGATAGAACCGTCAAAGTACAAGACACTGAGAGCAGCAAAGACAAAATATATTTCATAAATTAACATTGCAGCTTGAACAATGAAAGAAATCAACTAGATTAGATGTATAGTCAGTACTTAATGAGATAGAAAACAATACAATTATGAGAACAGAATTAAGCTCCCATTTTTCATACTTCTTGTGATTCATAATTCCAATGTCTCTTACATCACTTTCATTTCTCTTACACATCACTTTCTCTTACCACACACTTTCATCACTTTCTCTTACCATCACTTTATTCTCATCATTTCTCTTACACATCACTTTCATTTCTCTTACACATCACTTTCTCATTTCTCTTACACATCACTTTCTCATTTCTCTTACACATCACTTTCTCATTTCTCTTACACATCACATTTCTCATCTTCTCTTACACATCACTTTCTCATTTCTCTTACACATCACTTTCTTTCTACCATCTTCTCATTTCTCTTACACATCACTTTCTCATTTCTACTTACACATCACTTTCTCATTTCTCTTACTCATCACTTTACTTACATCTTCATCTTCCCATCACTTTCTCATTTCTCTTACACATCACTTTCTCATTTCTCTTACACATCACTTTCTCATTTCTCTTACACATCACTTTCTCATTTCTCTTACACATCACTTTCTCATTTCTCTTACACATCACTTTCTCATTTCTCTTACTCATCACTTTCTCTTACACATCACTTTCTCATTTCTCTTACACATCACTTTCTCATTTTCTTATCATCCTTTCACACATCACTTTCTCATTTCTCTTACCATCATTTCTCACTCTTCTCATTTCTCTTACTCATCACTTTCTCATTTCTCTTACATCATCACTTTACATTTCTCTTACACATCACTTTCTCATTTCTCTTACACATCACTTTCTCATTTCTCTTACTCATCACTTTCTCATTTCTCTTATTCATCACTTTCTCATTTCTCTTACTCATCACTTTCTTCTCTTACAATCACTTTCTCATTTCTCTTCACATCACTTTCTCATTTCTCTTACACATCACTTTCTCATTTCTCTTACCATCACTTTCATCTCTACACATCACTTTCTCATTTCTCTTACTCATCACTTTACTCATCCTTTCATTTCTTACCATCACTTTCTCATTTCTCTTACTCATCACTTTCTCATTTCTCTTACATCATCCATTCTTACCATCCTTCTCATTTCTCTTACACATCACTTTCTCATTTCTCTTACACATCACTTTGACATTTGTCTTACACATCACTTTCTCATTTCTCTTACTCATCACTTTCTCATTTCTCTTACTCATCACTTTCTCATGTCTCTTACACATCACTTTCTCATTTCTCTTACACATCACTTTCTCATTTCTCTTACTCATCACTTTCTCATTTCTCTTACTCATCACTTTCTCATGTCTCTTACACATCACTTTCTCATTTCTCTTACACATCACTTTCTCATTGAAATTAATCGTGATATACGGATGTCTCTTCGGTAAGACTTAAATTCATCTTCTTCTTCTTCTAAAGCTCCATATCGACAACTCTTTAACCACTGTGTGTGAGATCTGTATGGGATCTAAGCCTAAGAGCAAGTGTACGTTGTGCCAGTTATTCTCTTACAAGTAGGCCAGCACATCTGATTTCTGCAACACGTTTTATTTACTAGCATACCTTCCCTAGGCCCCTACCTCCGTCGCCTCTTACGACATGCCTGCTAGGTCACAGTGTTACTATTCTTTGCTCTCCTTATATTCCCCGGCAACACACGTGTGCACTTATATTCAAAAGCACTTGTATGTTTTTCCACTGCCTTGTTAAATGTCCATGCTTCACATCCACACGCTGCTACTGGGAATATGCATGCTCTTAGTATTATGATCTTCCATACAAAATAAACGTATATATATATATACATATATAATATGGAAACCCTTAAACAATGTATAGTATCACTAGCATTTTTACAAACTGTCTCTCAGCAGAAAGAATGACAGAAGGAAAGAAAGAAAGAAGGAAAGAAAGAAAGAATATTGGTAGAAAGAAAATAATGAAGCTGAGACGTGCCTAGACTCTGGTCGAGGTCATGCCCTTCACATTTCCTTAGCTGCAGGCCTCCTTATGCGTCATTCTACTGTCTGTTGTTCAACACATCTCCCTTCTATGGTTGTGACAAACAAGATTAGCCCCACTAACCACAGAATAAGGCAACAACTTGTTTCTCATTTATTCTCAATCTCACTACAATACCACATTCTCTTTATTCCACAAAACATTTTTTTCATTCTCCCCACTACTCTCTCCCTCTTTCTATATCACTGTTCTACTCCTGGTTTTCCTCACTAAAATGAGAGCAGTATTGATCTTGTTCCCGCCTGCCCTACAAATAGTAAGCTACTGGTGGCGATCCCCCTTTCTCACCAGCAAACCCCCTCATTCTTCTGCCCAGGTCATCCTCATCAACAAAGCGTCCCTGACAACCAGACCCTTCTTCCTTTCATTATTCCCGCTTGTGGACGTCATACAAATCTGATAGTATTCAGTTAGGAGACTGGAGGCAATCATATCCTAACATATCAACTTCTCTCCTAATGTCCAGCTCTCCGGTACATTCCGGTTTAGTTTTGTATTGTTCAATCAAATTAGCAGTAAAATAGTAGTCACAAATCAAAAACGACACTATTTATTATTTTAAAATCTTTCAGAAATGTTCAATATTTATTATTTGAAAATCTTTCTTTCAGAAATGTTCAATATTTATTATTTGAAAATCTTTCTTTCAGAAATGTTCAATATTTATTATTTGAAAATCTTTCTTTCATTAATATTCAAACTTCATATTTATTATTTGAAAATCTTTGTTTAAGAAATCTACATATTTATTATATTTATTATTTGAAAACTGAAAAATTATTAAAGATAATAGTAATTGAATACACATATTTCTGATAATTTTAATATTTACTATTTAAATACATTGACATCAGAAAGCAATGTCAGTTATGACGGTTTATAAATGAAATACTTTGGACATGTAAAACGACTTGATTCTCTGGAGAATTTAGTCAGGAAGGGAATGATGCAGGGCAGAAGGTGGAGGAGAAGAACAAGAAGATGAGTTTAAGATGTCAAAGACGTGCTCCTGTTCAGGAACTTGTGTCCCTCTGTGTCGTTCCATTTCACCCCGCGATCTCGATCATCATGTTTGCGTTTATACCAGGGTGGTTCAAATTTTTTGTTCTCCCTCCTCCCCCAATAATTTACTTAATTCATATATATATGTGTGTGTGTGCGTGCGTGTGTGTGTGTGTGTGTGTGTCTGTGTGTACGTGCGTGTGTGTGTCTGCCTGAAAGTTTGAAGGTTATTTGTTACTGGACTGACGTCACAGCACTATTGACAGACCCATATGTACTTAGTCTCCTCTAACAGATGTCGAAAGGTATGCCTACTGAATTTGGAAGGTATTTGGGATTACATGTAGAATTACAACTGGATGCATGAGGGACGGCGAGAGAAGTGTGCTTAACCATCGCGCCACAGGAACCATCACTATGCATACCCTTTGACGGGAGACTGATTAACTATAGGTCTTCCCGGAGTGTTAGTAGTGAGCACATTCCCAATAGTTCAGTAACCAATAGTCAATGTTGGACTCTTCCTATTACATCTGAAATAGCCTGTAGTGACATTTTGAGATCTTGACTTTCTTACGTAAACTGAAGGCTCAATTTGAAATCAAGTTCATGGAATTATTGTGTGTGTCTGGTGTGATCTCTAGTAGACTTAACGAATAAAATGGATGTAACTGTCTTTCTGACGGATTATCTAAGCCATAGAAGGATCAATATTGATTTAATGTTCCCATGTTGTGTCACAGAATAAACCACATACTCAGCTTATCTATGAAGTTTAGCGTGTATGACAAACGTTCATCAGATACTGCTAGACAAATATAGAGAGGATACAAGAAGATTAATGAAGTTACGGTTGAGAACATTACAGAGTGGGATAACTTTTTCACATCACAGACAGAGTGGTATAATATTTTTTTACATTACAGACAGAGTGGTATAATTGTCTTTCACGTTACAAGCAGAGCGGGATAACTTCTTGTTCATATTACAAGCAGAGATGGATAATTCTCTTTACCATTACAGGCAGAAAGGGGTAACTACTTGTTACATTACAGAGTGGGATAACTCTTTTTCATATCACAGGCAGAAAAGGATAACTCTTGTTCACATTACAGGCAGAACGCGATAACACTTAAAGAAAGCTAATGATTTCTTTTCTTCCGTGATAGGGACGTATTTACCAATGTGTTTGATATGATGAATACGTAGCCTCGTTGTCGTTCCCCCATCCTTTAGAGTACATGAGACCCACACTTGATAAGCGCCGCTATCTTTACTCTCAAATAAAGAATCCAAGAAACTAGTCAGAATATCACACATTCATTTATACCAGTGGTTGCCAACGTGTCCTGTGTTTGTGCGTCTCTGTGGCGTGGGAGGTAAGGTACTTGCCTCTCGCTTCGAGTGTACTCGGTTCGTTCTCCAAATGGAGCAATTGAAAGATTTTTCCAGAAGTCTCTAATTTCAATATAGGTGAGATCATGTTCCTAGTCCTATCGGAAGTATTATGCCCTTGCAAGCGGTAAGGACATAACAGAGGTGCAACGTTCTCACGTTCTTGGAGCAAACCGTACAGATCGTAAAGAGTGGTTAACTTGGCTCTCTCTTTATTTCTTTCCCTGTCTCTCTCTTTCTCGCTCTCTCTGCCTCTTTCTCTCTCTCTCTGGCTTTCTCTCTGTCGCTCTCTCTCTCTTGTTGTCTGTCTCTCGCACTATTTCTCTCTTTCTCTCTCTGTGTGTCTCTCTCTCGATCTCTAAATCTGTTTCTATGTTTGTATGTTTTTGTCTTTCTCCTGGCAATTAAACATAAATGTCAGCGAGCACTAGACTAAATTCTTTACAAGGAAAATAAAACAAATGTTCTTTCTCTTGTCCCTATCATTTTCTCAGTCACTCTTGCTCTGTTTCTTTCACTTTCTCTCTCTACTTCACTTTCTCTTCTCACTTTCACTCTCTCTTCTCTCTCTCTCTCTAAAATATGTGTATCTCCAAGACCTACAGTTGCAGACATACACTAAGGTTGGTTACGTTACACGTGACCAGAACACACAACCATTTATCTAACGAGTCTATTTATGGCATCTCTTATTGTCTGTCACATCCTGAATGTCGTAAAGACCATAATCAAGTGCTTGTTGTCATTTTTAGCAATTGATTACGGTCCCTTCGTACAGTTCAGAGCATCCCACCAGTTACAACAGAAGGTTAAATTCGTGCGAATTCGGTTCCAAATTGTCAAATTGACGCAGAAATACAGAAGGGGTGGTGTCACATTGGAAATAATGCCCTGGCAGTATTGGCCCTAGGGCAGAACGGACAGGTTGGAGACAAGGGTATAATTTAAATAAACACAGTGTTGCGTTTAGTTATTTTCAGCATTTTTTCTGCACCACCCAGTGGACAATCAAGGTAATATTAATTTGGCTTGTTTTTTGGTCCTCAATTCACTAGCAGTGATGACAACTTTCCATCTTTGCAGATAGATTGATTGATTGACAGAACTATCATCAGTGCACTGGGGTAAATAACCATATGTGCTCTGATCTCTTTCTAACACAGGAAGATCTCAGCGACAGTGCACAAACTCCGTATCACCATCGATAGTTCCTGATGTAATTGTGAAGCTAAGGAAAATTATTGTAGACATTTTATTTTCATCTTTTTTTTTTAAAATAAATTTTGTCTGATTAGTGGCATACTTTTATCGGTTAACAATTGCCAATGGTTCTTTTACCTGCTCAACTTGAACACAGGACTTACTTTTTATCATTCATCTCCGATAGGACTAGGAGCTTGTTCTTACCGCATATTGAGATTAGGGTTATAAGGGAAAATATCCTAATCATTCCATGCTGAAAACGAACCGAGTACTGTTGAAGTGAGAGACTGCTACTACTACTGTTGCTGCTACTACTATGCTGCACTGCTACTACCATCTACTACTACTGTACCTGCTACTACTATTGCTGCTACTACTACTAGTGTTACTGCTACTGATACCACTATTTCTGCTACTTCTAGCCAGCTAATACTACTACTACTACCCTGCACTACTACTACTGCTACTACACCTACCATAGCTACTACTACAGCTACTACTACTATACAGCTACTACTGCTACCTACTACTACACAGCTACTACTACAGCTACTACTACAGCACTACTACTGCTGCTACTACTACTGCCACTACTGCTACTACTACAGCTACTACTACTGCTACTACTACTCGCTACTACACGCTACTACTACAGCTACTACTACTGCTACACTACTGCTAGCTACTACTGCTACATACACACTACTGCTACTACTAACCTACCAGCTCTATCACACAAATACAGCACACTACACTACAGCTACTACTACTGCTACTACTACTGCTACTACTACTATAACGGTACTGCATACTAAACCTTCCATTTCCCAATGAAACATAAGGCTGTAATTGTCAATCTCCACCAAAATCTATTAAGGTCGTCTATATTATTCAGTCCTGCCCATGAGACTCATAGTCACGCTGATTATTACGACTCCATAAATAGTCAGAAAGAAATTCACTCTCACTACTGCGAAATGTTTCAGTTCTGGTAGGCCAAGAGAAACTCATTTACGAGCTTGTTACGGGAGAAGATATCCTCCTAATGTTCAAACCGGAGGTAGTCGATATATTCATTCAGTGCTCACCCAAAATGTGTTCAGTATCCTTAGCTTCCCTGTGGTTCGTCCAAAACCTCCTTATTCTCATCTTACGTGAAGCATCAGAAACATAGCACTTATCTACGGCGACAATTTCGAAACATAATTTCAAAAGTCAGAAAGTACAGGTAGTGAGTTGTGCTTGAATGACTGAGAGAGTGACATTAGTGCACATAAGCATCATATATCCTACTTAAGGGGTTATGGTAGAGGATTTCTCAACTTTCTTATCTTTCAATAAAATTATGTGCTACATGTAATAGGGTAGCAGAGGCGATACACTAAATTACAGCCCTTGTTTTCAGAGGTATTCAAATAACATGTGACCGGACATTTGCGACCAGATGGGCAGCAGCCTGCTGATTGGACAATCGAATTCCCGATGAGGGTGCAATATAAGGCGGGACACAGTCAGCACACGAGACCTAAGATTACGACAGAAGGACATAGGAGATCTAGGATTACGAGAGATTACGAGGAGTACGAGAGAACGACAGAGAACACCGGAACAGAAGAGAAGCACGGAAGATTCGGACTTATGCAGGAAAGTGATACAGGTAGTAGGAACAAATTAAAACAAGTTAACGAAGTGTTAGATAAAGTAAGGCTGAGTTTATTAGGTTTGATATATCAAAGTGCCAACCTCGTGATAATTGTTCTATTACTTAACGTGGATATAACGTGTCAGAGAGTTAGTTATCAACACGTGGCAACATATAATTTCATCAAGTTTCGCCAAACCCCAGCTTGTGGCAAACTCTGCAGATCAACCACGTGGCAGAAGAACTTCCATCTTAGGTTGACAGTCTTTTATTCTACAGTGTCGTTCTTTGAGAACGTGTGAGTTTGTCGCATTTAATCATCCCTCAACATGATTTGAACTGTTCAGTGAAATAGTTACCACGTGTGTCAGTTGTCAAGCATTAGCCTTTGACAATAGTCAGAAACGACGATCCAGTGCTACTTCGTCAATTAACTCGAGCTTCAAATTAACTGGTACACCGTCGGATCTAGAAGGGCTGCAGTTGGAATTCAAAACGAGAAATCTTGTGTGTAGAGATAGACTGATAAATTCCAAGGACATCGGATAAATAATTAGTAAGGTGTAGTTTAATTGTGTGTATTTTTTTATAATACTTATGTAATTGTTTCATGAAATGTTTATGCACGTATGTAACGTAGAGAAATGAATTAGAGATGCAAGTGTCTTGATACAGAGAATAGAATCTAAGAATAAAGTAACTTATGTATATGATAATTTTGATAACTCGTGTTTACGTATTATAAGTGTGTAGGATAGGATACATGTGCTTAAATGTATTCAGTAATAAGAGAGTAATGCCAACCGCTCCTTACTGTTACATACATAGCAGTTACTACTAGAGTGGTCTACAATAACAATTTAGATATCTTTCGCATTAATAAATTATTGGGTTGTCATGGAAACAGCAGCCATCTTGGATTATAAACAATGGTGTACGGTCTCCAAGCAGAGTGAAATAAATAACAATTGCAATTTTTTCTGACTGCACAGCCTAAACATACCAATATTCTAGGTACCTGACAACTTTAAATTGTTCTGTAAAATGTAACTGATCTCTGGGGGTGCAACGAATAAGACCTACCCAATTCATGACCAAAAATAGGACCCACTGGTTCATAAAAAAATTCTTATAAATTTATTTCCTAGAGAAAGATGGATTTTCTGTTGTCTAGTCCCTTCAATATTAATAGATATATATATCAGGGCCAAATCTCATATTGCTATCTTGAAGATTTCTTTCACGGTGGAAAACGTACATTACCCACATTAACGAAACCTACAAATGGGAGAAAACTGCATTTTAAAAATTTAATGTGAATTCAGTCTAAATTGTCAGAGAAATGTCCGTTACACCATATGATCAACAAATAAACAGATACAGGTATTAATACTGTTTATTTGTTGATCATATTCGTTACTTCCGTTGCTTCCTCTGGGGTTCTTGTAAGAAAACTCCTTGTGCTCATCGTTACACCATACAGTCATTGCCTAGCCTAATTATATCTAAAATATTTGTTAGTACTCAGATCAAGCTTTACAACGATATATAACACGATTTGGTTTATTGAACTCCATATACTGTATCTAGGGACCAAACAAAGACAATTGTAGACATTTTCTATAGAGAATTTGTAGAGGATAGTGTCGCTCAAAAATAATTTTGAAGGATATTTCGTAATCCCAAATAAAAACACTTTTGCGTAATTCGATTGTAGAGATGCAATACTAAAATAATATGGTGAATTTGAAAAATCGTTATCTGGAGGCTAAATGACCCGATCGTCTGTAGCATGGTGCCTTAATTATCTTGTCTTATCCAAGTGTTCTGTGAAGCGACGTGTTGAGTTTTAGTTTTCTATCATGTGCCACGTGTGTTGCTAGTAGTATCTGTAGTTGTTAGTCTCTGATGTCGCAGATTATCTGGGATATCTTCTATGCATTTGTTTCTTTGTCTTCTTGGGGCTCTGTTGCGTTCGGGTTGCCGGTTGGTAGAGGCGTGATTTGGTAGTAGATCTGGTTTCATGGCTTAGCTGTAGTGAGCTCGATCACAACCCAAAAGTACTTGGTTCAAACTTCCGCGGAGGACAGTTAGAAAGCAAAGTTGTTCCCGTTGATTTTTACGAACGGTAAAAATAGACCTCACCGTTCAGAAAGCAATGACAAACTACTGAACGTATAAGTGGTGCCTAGAAAATCAACAACTTGTTTACTGTAGTGATGGCGAGGTCCTTTAAAGAATAATCCATGATTTTCATTTTTTTTAAAATATGTTGTATGCATGGTGTGATTCCAGTAACATTTCTAATGTTCTCATTTCTTAATCTATCCCATCTTGTAACATTGACAGCTTTACTTAAACAATTCATTTCACATGTTGTGATCCTTTTATCTTGGGAGTTAATTATAACTTTCTCAAACTTGATATGTTATATTCGGAGGTTTATGTGGCTAAGTTCTGAAGTCTTTGCCGTGCGTTCTGAAAGTCGTGGGATCGAATCCAGACCGTACTGTTCTGCTCACGAGAGCATTTTTTCCAGAGACCCCTTGGATTGTTGCCGGAGCTACAAGTTCGTGCTTTGTCCAATAATCTCGGCAGGTGGCGTGACATTTCTACGGAGAGCGACCAAGTCAAATGTGGTCAAACAATAATCTCGGCAGGTGGCGTGACATTTCTACGGAGAGGGACCAAGTCAAATGTGGTCAAACAATAATCTCGGCAGGTGGCGTGACATTTCTACGGAGAGCGACCAAGTCAAATGTGGTCAAACAATAATCTCGGCAGGTGGTGTGACATTTCTACGGAGAGCGACCAAGTCAAATGTGGTCAAACAATAATCTCGGCAGGTGGTGTGACATTTCTACGGAGAGCGACCAAGTCAAATGTGGTCAAACAATAATCTCGGCAGGTGGCGTGACATTTCTACGGAGAGGGACCAAGTCAAATGTGGTCAAACAATAATCTCGGCAGGTGGCGTGACATTTCTACGGAGAGGGACCAAGTCAAATGTGGTCAAACAATAATCTCGGCAGGTGGCGTGACATTTCTACGGAGAGACCAGTCAAATGTGGTCAAACATAATCTCGGCAGGTGGTGTGACATTTCTACGAGGCGAAGCAATGTGGTCAAACAGTAACTCGGCAGGTGGTGTGACATTTCTACGAGGCACAGTCAAATGTGGTCAAACAATAATCTCGGCAGGTGGGTGACATTTCTACGGAGAGCGACCAAGTCAAATGTGGTCAAACAGTAATCTCGGCAGGTGGTGTGACATTTCTACGGAGAGCGACCAAGTCAAATGTGGTCAAACAATAATCTCGGCAGGTGGTGTGACATTTCTACGGAGAGCGACCAAGTCAAATGTGGTCAAACAATAATCTCGGCAGGTGGTGTGACATTTCTACGGAGAGGGACCGAGTCAAATGGGATCAAACCCGACGCAATGGAGTAATTCCTTCGGCTTTAGACCCTTGAATGTTATATGAATCCAACACATGCCCAAGTGGTTACCGGGACCCAATTTTGGGTGTAAATAATAGAACCACTGTTACCTGCCACGCATGTCGCAAGAGGCGACTAAGGAGGTTGGAGGTGGCGCTAACTACTCCACACCGTAAAAAACACTAAATGGCTACAGAACGAAGAGCGAACCGAGTAAACGCTGGGTGAAACCGGACACCGCTGAAGGATAAGCACAAGAGCTCCAGATGGTGCTGAAGATGTGAAGTAAAACACACCAATGCTAAGGCTGCATGAATCAGATTTTCACATGAATATAATTTATGGGAGATCTGGTACATCGGTCTCGGCGGCGATCGCGAGAGATGAGAGAGAGAGAATTCACCACAGATGCAACAAAGCAAATCAAATGATAGGACAAATGACGCCAATTTTAAAATGCAAACATGTCACCATGAACACAAAAAGAGCAATGTTCAACACAATCTTTCTTTCCACACTATGCTATCAGTGTCAAACTTGAACGCTAACATCAAATGATAGAAGAAAACTACTCACAACAGAGATGAAGTGTCTACGCAAAATGCTGGGGGTAACAAGAACAGACCGGTTGAGAAATGAAGATATCAGGGAAAATGTGGGTACTTGGCTGAAATCGGACGCACATGTCCTAAACATGTACAAGTCCATGCGTTTAGGGGCCTACCAAACCAATGTGCAACGTATACACCTTCTTGGCAAAGATCAAACATATCACAAAGAGTGATTAAAATTGGTCGTAAAGAACTAACGCAAAGAAGAAGAAGAAGAATGTGGGTACAATATCAGTACTGAACTTCATCAAGAAACAACAAATTAAATGGTTCGGCAACATAAACAGATTACCAACATACAGCGCGCCTCAAAGAACAGTGTTGCTCCGATACAATGGGTACAAAGCAAAAGACCGGGAACGCAAAAGGTGGACCTCATAGATAACAAAGGCGCCGAAAGCCACTATTTATGAAGCACACACAAGGGCTCGTTCTAGAAATCTCTTGTTATCCTCACGCTGTGAGGCAAAACAAGATTGGAGAAAAGAAAGAATGTTATATTCTCTCTGGTTCATATTTGAAATCTGTAGGTACCAGATGTTTCGTTGCAGTTCACGAGCCACT
Source organism: Arion vulgaris (assembly GCA_020796225.1). NCBI lineage: Eukaryota > Metazoa > Mollusca > Gastropoda > Stylommatophora > Arionidae > Arion > Arion vulgaris. Next base: position 5,171,674 of record CM036753.1, on the reverse strand, counting down.
ATCATCATATCGTTAATATCATACCGTTACCAGCTCGACGATATAGGCGACAGGAACACTAAACATACATAATCACAAATATAAACAAACATTCTGTAGAAATGTTTATGACACGTGACTGCATCATAGACAGTGAAGAAGTAGGAATGAAAATTATCTGCGCTCTGTAAGAGTCAGGTGAAAGAGAAGGGAATGTGTCACACAGGTATGTATGTACTTTGTAGTTTTAGAAATGATGTACGCTACCCGTGTGTCACACAGGTATGTATGTACTTTGCAGTTTTAGAAATGTTGTACGCTACCCGTGTGTCACACAGGTATGTATGTACTTTACAATTTTAGAAATGTTGTACGCTACTCGTGTGTCAAAGTGAGGGATATGCTCCTTTTATATCTACAGAAGGAGTTATCTCCATTGAACATATCTTCATAGATTTTCACCTCTTACGAGATGCCCTGTAGGTCGTAGTGTTACTTACGACATGCCCTGTAGGTGGTAGTGTTACTTACGACATGCCCTGTAGGTGGTAGTGTTACTTACGACATGCCCTGTAGGTGGTAGTGTTACTTACGACATGCCCTGTAGGTCGTAGTGTTACTTACGACATGCCCTGTAGGTGGTAGTGTTACTTACGACATGCCCTGTAGGTCGTAGTGTTACTATTCTATGCTCCCCTTGCGAGTCCCAGCAACACACAGGCAGAATACAATTAATACGGATCTCAATATCAAAATAAAGTTACGTCTGTCCAACGATACAAATATCTGCCAATCAGCCCGTGTGTTACCGGAGCTCACAAGGGGAGCAAAGAATAACAACACTGCGACCTACAAGGCATGTCGTAAGAGACGACTGAGATAGGGGCCTGGGGAATCTATCCTAGTAAATAAAAAACATCGCAGAAATCGGATGTGTTGACCTACTTGTAGGCGTATACCTGACACAACGTACAATCGTTCTTATGCTCAAATCACATACAAATCACAATTCAGTGGTTTAATAAGTAGTCGATATGGTACGTTGGAAGAAAAAGAAGTCTGCGAATCAACAGCATCTTCCGGTTTATACAGTATCAACCTGTTCTGTTGACATCATAAATCAGTATTTTATACAGTATCAACCTGTTCTGTTGACATCATAAATCAGTATTTTATACAGTATCAACCTGTTCTGTTGACATCATAAATCAGTATTTCTAGTGTCAATATTTATTCAAACTTCTTAATGATTACTTCTCTCTACGTGTATTCTAATCGTCCCATACAACTGTTTCTTTGAGTAACACCAATTTATAGTATTGTATCGCTACATAAAGCAAGTACTCATATATGAATGTGACTGATGGACTAACAGAACTTACTATCGCTACAAAAAGCAAGTACTCATATATGAATGTGACTGATGGACTAACAGAACTTACTATCGCTACACAAAGCAAGTACTCATATATGAATGTGACTGATGGACTAACAGAACTTACTATCGCTACATAAAGCAAGTACTCATATATGAATGTGACTGATGGACTAACAGAACTTACTATCGCTACACAAAGCAAGTACTCATATATGAATGTGACTCATGGACTAACAGAACTTACTAACATAAATATCTCTGGAGACTAAAATGATGAGGTTGTACATAATAATGCTCGATGATGATTCCATGGACTCCGAGGAAAAAAAAACTAGTGCTGAAGGAAGTCAATAAACAGAGACAGTTCATTATCAACATGTGTATCTGGATGTCTCTAAGGTATGGCTCTTGGCTCGCGTTCCAACAGTACTCGGGTCGCGTCCCATGTGGAGAAGACGGGATATTTTCCAGTGATCTCTGATATCCATGTCATTGATATGGAATATTTTGTTCTATATCAGGCAAGTGATAACAAGTAAGTTCTATGTTCAAATTAAATATGTACACGAACTATTGGCAATTGATAATTAAAACGAGCAGAGTGTAAAGACGTGGGCGTGTAAAGACGTGGGCCAAACAAAAGTTAATAAATAAAAAAGTTAAATGACATTTCTTCCAAGTCTACCATCATGAAACAACATGAAGGACGAACTAGAACATGAAGAGTTAGATAAAATCGTATGTTCTTAGCTGAAAGGAAAAGAAATTTAGTGTCTTTACGGCAAATCTGGACGGAGTCACATGTGTAATTTTTTCATGAGATCCCTAAGATTTTTGTTCAAGCTACGGAGCTCGTGCTTTATGCAACACTCTTGGCAGATGACATGTCAATTCTACCGACAGGGACGGAGGCATATGAGAAAACCCAGTGCAATGAAGCCAATGGTTAGCTTTAGATCCTTTAGAAGAGAACTTGCAATTTGCTGTAATTTTATCATAATGTGTTTTAGTGTTCAATATCTCAAATAGCAGGAAATTATTACAAGGTATATTCTACACGATCCTCTAGGAATGTCAATATTGTGCCTTGTTCTGTTCTGTCTAACTTTAGGGTGAGGATTTCGGGGGGTAACTTCTGTCTGATATATTGCATCATACACAATCACCTGTGTGGTGCTGGGGCCCACAAGGGAAACAAATAAAAGTACCAATGCTACCTACAAGGCATATCGTAAGATAAAATACAAATAAAAGTACCAATGCTACCTACAAGGCATGTCAGATAATAAATAAGAATAACAAGATCAGATAAATAAAAAGTACCAATGCTACCTACAAGACATATCGTAAGATAAAATACAAATAAAAGTACCAATGCTACCTACAAGGCATGTCGTAAGATAAAATACAAATAAAAGTACCAATGCTACCTACAAGACATATCGTAAGATAAAATACAAAAAAAAGTACCAATGCTACCTACAAGGCATGTTGTAAGATAAAATACAAATAAAAGTACCAATGCTACCTACAAGGCATATCGTAAGATAAAATACAAATAAAAGTACCAATGCTACCTACAAGGCATTTCGTAAGATAAAATACAAATAAAAGTACCAATGCTACCTACAAGGCATGTCGTAAGATAAAATACAAATAAAAGTACCAATGCTACCTACAAGGCATATCGTAAGATAAAATACAAATAAAAGTACCAATGCTACCTACAAGGCATGTCGTAAGATAAAATACAAATAAAAGTACCAATGCTACCTACAAGGCATGTCGTAAGATAAAATACAAATAAAAGTACCAATGCTACCTACAAGGCATATCGTAAGATAAAATACAAATAAAAGTACCAATGCTACCTACAAGGCATATCGAAGTAAATACAAATAAAAGTACCAATGCTACCTACAAGGCATGTCGTAAGATAAAATACAAATAAAAGTACCAATGCTACCTACAAGGCATTCTAAGATAAAATACAAATAAGTACCAATGCTACTACAAGGCATATCGTAAGATAAAATACAAATAAAAGTACCAATGCTACCTCAAGGCATATCGAGATAAAATACAAATAAAAGTACCAATGCTACTACAAGGATCTGTAGATAAAATACAAATAAAAGTACCAATGCTACCTACAAGACATATCGTAAGATAAAATACAAAAAAAAGTACCAATGCTACCTACAAGGCATGTCGTAAGATAAAATACAAATAAAAGTACCAATGCTACCTACAAGGCATATCGTAAGATAAAATACAAATAAAAGTACCAATGCTACCTACAAGGCATGTCGTAAGATAAAATACAAATAAAAGTACCAATGCTACCTACAAGGCATGTCGTAAGATAAAATACAAATAAAAGTACCAATGCTACCTACAAGGCATATCGTAAGATAAAATACAAATAAAAGTACCAATGCTACCTACAAGGCATGTCGTAAGATAAAATACAAATAAAAGTACCAATGCTACCTACAAGGCATGTCGTAAGATAAAATACAAATAAAAGTACCAATGCTACCTACAAGGCATATCGTAAGATAAAATACAAATAAAAGTACCAATGCTACCTACAAGGCATATCGTAAGATAAAATACAAATAAAAGTACCAATGCTACCTACAAGGCATGTCGTAAGATAAAATACAAATAAAAGTACCAATGCTACCTACAAGGCATATCGTAAGATAAAATACAAATAAAAGTACCAATGCTACCTACAAGGCATATCGTAAGATAAAATACAAATAAAAGTACCAATGCTACCTACAAGGCATATAGTAAGATAAAATACAAATAAAAGTACCAATGCTACCTACAAGGCATGTCGTAAGATAAAATACAAATAAAAGTACCAATGCTACCTACAAGGCATGTCGTAAGATAAATACAAATAAAAGTACCAATGCTACCTACAAGGCATATCGTAAGATAAAATACAAATAAAAGTACCAATGCTACCTACAAGGCATGTCGTAAGATGAAATACAAATAAAAGTACCAATGCTACCTACAAGGAATGTCGTAAGATAAAATACAAATAAAAGTACCAATGCTACCTACAAGGCATGTCGTAAGATAAAATACAAATAAAAGTACCAATGCTACCTACAAGGCATGTCGTAAGATAAAATACAAATAAAAGTACCAATGCTACCTACAAGGCATATCGTAAGATAAAATACAAATAAAAGTACCAATGCTACCTACAAGGCATGTCGTAAGATAAAATACAAATAAAAGTACCAATGCTACCTACAAGGCATATCGTAAGATAAAATACAAATAAAAAATTCTTCTTCTCCGAACGCTCCAAACGACTGCTTGTTAAACAACTCTTTGTGATGTGTATGTGATCTGAGTCCAAGAACGATTGTACGTTGTGTCAGTTATGCACCTACATGTAGGCCAGCACATTCAATTTCTGCGACGCCTTTTATTTACCACGGCAGCTTCTCCAGGGCCCAACCTCACTCGCCTCTAACGACATGCCTTGTAGGTCGTAGTGTTACTCTTCTTGCTCCCTTGCAAGCCCAGGCAACATACGGGCGGTATACAATAAATACGGATCCCAATAGAAAAATTAAACCACGCAAACTCCAAGGCATGTCGTAAGAGGCGGTTGAGATAGGGGCCTAGGGAAGCTACTCTAGTAATAGCAAGCGTCGCAGTAATCGGATGTGCTGCCCAACTTGTAGGCGTATAGCTGGCACAACGCGCAATTGCTCTTAGGCTCAGATTACATACAAATCACAAAGTGTGGTTAACAAGTGGTCGATATGGTTTAACATTTCTTTGTAACTGTTGATCTTAACGGACGATGCTATTGTTGACACGAATATGTGATGAATTGTTTTCTTTGTAACTGTTGATCTTAACGGACGTTGCTATTGTTGATAAGAATATGTACACCCCATACTTATTACTGCTCACGCAAGAATATTCTCAAAGAAAAAGTCATTTTTCAGAGAAATATATGACTTGACTTTTCCTCTCCGCTCCTCTTGGAGCATAGGGCCTCAACAGTTGTTCGTCACTTTTCTCGGTCCCTGGCTGTTTTCTTTATGGTCCCCCAGGATAGTCAAGCACTCTTCAGTTCCTCAAGAAGACTTCGTCTCTAGGTTTGTTTATGCGTCCTCTTTTTATTTTCCTTGCGGGTTCCACTCAAGTGCTTGTCTAATAACATTCGCCTATGTCTTCCGTAGAGGGATTGCTAGACCCATCGCCATTTTCTCCTCTTAACCTGGGTCATCATGGGTTCACGTCCGGTTCTTATCCAAAGGTGTGTGTTCGCAACTCTGTCATACCATCTCAGTCTGAGAATCCGCCAAAGGTCTGAATCTTATTTGTATTGAACTTAGTGACTCACAAAAAGTTAAAGAGAAAACTTAGTGACTAACAGAAAGTTAAAGAGAAACATATGCACTCTTGCAAACCATAAACTTGAACTAAAATGACGAATATGTTCAACGTTAACTACGTCATAGATTTGTTCATACAGTCTGGAAAACGTCAAATTCTGACGTTTGTACTCTATAAACAATGAAGACGAAAGTTGAAATGACGTATTATACACTCTGAAACCAAGCAATAAACCTGACAGGTGAAAAAGTGCTCCGAATCAAATTCAGCATTTCATGTTACCCAGGTAACAGTAAACATTCTTGAACAGTATGTTGTTCTGAAGTTCTGCTCTCAAGCTCTCAAGCAGAACAAAACGTAAGTTTAGTTTGTAGTCCACGAGCTATTAGATAAAGCAAAGAAACAAATTTGGCAACATGTAGATATTATTCCTTTGGCTGCGGTTACTGTCAATGAGCATCAGGCCATTTACTTGAACAAATTCTCAACTGATTTAATTTTCACCTCTGTGAAGGTAACGTTCGATAAACAAACGTAGTAGTCAGGAAAGTAACTGAAAACAAAGATGGATAATAGAAAGATGGGGGAGAAAACAAAGAAGGTGAATGTGTGTTAAAATAGACGGAAGTGTTTTGTGTAAACAGAAACAGATGTTATTTATTATGTTAAAAGATATACCTGTTGTCTGCGTTGCTAATAAATAGGACTAACTTTCAGTATGAAGAAGTAGTTTATACGTCTTTGTAATCTCATGGGAGTAAAGAGTTAATCCGTACGTTTTTGTTACGTCATTAAAGCGGTTAACTGGTTCATAAAACTTTGTCACATCGTGGACCCTCTTAGATTCTACCGAATTCGTACAATACAACTGAGATTTTTCTGTGTAAGAAAGAGATCGGATCACACATGGTTACTCACCGAAGTGCAATGATGATGGTCCTATCAATTGGTCAGGTAGTTAGTCTGTCACTTCTAAAAGATAGACGTAGTTTGCACATCTTTATTCACTCATTAGAAAAAGTAATTAGAGATACAAAAGAACTCTAGAGAAAACATTGCAAAATCATTTTATATATATATATATATATATACATAGATATATATATATAAGGTGGTCTCTGTGGCTAAGTGGTTAAGCCGTTTGCTTTGTGAGGTCGCGGGTTCGAATCCGGACGCCCCAGTTCTGTTCACGAGTGCAGCATTTTCCAGAAACCCCTAGGATTTCAACTTGAAATTATTAGTAATTCTTTCTCAGACTCCTGTGTGTGTGTGTGTGTGTGAGGGTTTGTTTTTTAACTGTCAGTTTTCTTCATCGTACGCTCTCAACGTTCAAGCTGAACTTGTTCAAATAAAAAAAAGTTAATTGCATATCCTTTACAGGACTTTGCGAATCAATCCCAGCTTTTTAACGCTGCTTGTGATTTTTCTAGGCATTATTACGTTCAGTATTTTGCCATTGCTTTCTGAACGGGTGGTGCCATCGTCCTTTGTAAAAATCTACGCGAAACAATTTGCAACCAAACTGTCCGCAGCGTGATTCGAACTCAGAACGTCGGGGTTAATAGACCGAGTTACTATCCCCTAAGCCACATACGTCACATGTTCAAATAAACGTTTGGTTAAACTCAGGTTGTCAAAATCTCCTAAGAGTTTGGTCTGTAATGGCACTGGTCAGTCCTGTCAGTCCTCTATGTACCTCTTCCGCTGAACAGAACTAAAACTGACCATCAAAACTAATTTTGTCAGTGCCACAACAACATTCATCACACATTCAAATATTTAATTTTCTGAAATATTGTGCATCTTGTGCTGTTCTTTCTTTGTTTATTACTTACTTTTCTTTTAATCCTATTATGGCACACAGTGTTAGAATAAGAGATTTCTAGAACGGGCTTTTGTGTGCGCTTCCTAAATAGTGTTTTTCCACTGAATCTTTTATTTCTGAGGTGACATTTCTTTTGCGTGGACGGAATTTTTCCTTGTATTCACTGTATCGGAGTAGCATTGTTCGGTGAGGTGCACTGACTGTTGGTAATCTGCTGATGTAGACGAATCATTTAATTTGTTGTTTCTTGATGAAGTTCAGTCCTAATGTTGTACTCACTTTTTTTCCTTATGTATTCATTTCTAATCCGGTCTCTTCTTGATACTCATATCATTCTTGTGCTGTGCAAGAATGACAATATCTAGTCACTCCATTATTTCTAATTGTGAAGCTTTTAACATAAATTAAAACCTATTTATCAAATTAAATCCCAAATTGAAGAGTTCACCTTTCAGCTATGTTCCCAGCGGGCTACTTGAAAGCATGTCAAATTGTCACGAAGTAAATATCCCAGCAATTCACTGTGAATCTATTCAAGTTGGCAATGCAGTAAAAAATTAATCAGCTCTCTGAAAGTGATTACAGCCACAACCAATCTGGAGACCCATTTTATCATCGGTTACTTATCGCTACAATTGTAACAATGAATTAGTGATTAAAACCAGTATACAAGAACGGTAACTTTGTTTAGCTAAGATTGTTCACAAGTTATCTGTTCTTAGTGCAGCACCGATAGAGAAGACGATAAGACGTGACGTGCTAATTACGAGGTGGTCCGGGACAACTTGGTTCCAACCAATTTTTGGTGTGCACATGGTACTTGGTTGGACTACAGGTTTCATGATCTTTTACTTGGGAATTTAAATTACAAGTACCTGAAAACTCAAATTAAGTTTCGCCTGAATGGAGAGAAACGCTGATGATAAGAAAAGCTAGACTGCCCGCAAAAATCGGTCAGAGGTGCCATATTATGCGCCCTAATTACGCCTGAATTTATAGCGGCGAATGAAAAAAAGAATTATATGTTTTTAGTCAAAGTAGGAATCCTGCATGGCAAATTTTATCTGTTGTCTTACAGTTGTATAGAAAACTCAAGTGTAGCACACACAAATGTAACAAAACTGTATCCTGGACAAGATAACTGGTAGTTGCCAAATGAAGATGTTCAGTGCTACTCCATCCCTTATTGACTTCCAAATGTAGATGTTCAGTACTAATCTATCCCTTATTGATTTCCAAATGTAGATGTTCAGTACTAATCTATCCCTTATTGATTTCCAAATGAAGATGTTCAGTACTAATCTATCCCTATTGATTCAAATGAAGATGTTCAGTACTAATCTATCTATTGATTTCAAATGAAGATGTTCAGTACTAATCTATCCTATTGATTTCCAAATGAAGATGTTCAGTACTAATCTATCCCTTATTGATTTCCAAATGAAGATGTGCAGTACTAATCTATCCCTTATTGATTTCCAAATGAAGATGTTCAGTACTAATCTATCCCTTATTGATTTCCAAATGAAGATGTTCAGTACTAATCTATCCCTTATTGATTTCCAAATGAAGATGTTCAGTACTAATCTATCCCTTATTGATTTCCAAATGAAGATGTTCAGTACTAATCTATCCCTTATTGATTTCCAAATGAAGATGTTCAGTACTAATCTATCCCTTATTGATTTCCAAATGAAGATGTTCAGTACTAATCTATCCCATTATTTCCAAATGAAGATGTGAGTACTAATCTATCCTATTATTCAAATGATACTAATTTAACAATGATCTCTGTGCGAGTTAAGGAGCTCATTCTCACTCCAAATGTAACCGGTACGTTTCCATCGTGGACTGATCATGACATTTTCCATAGTTCCTGATCTCAATGTATGTGAGATCTAGTTTCTGGTCCTATCGTTAAATGTACGATGAAAGGTCAGTTCTGTGTTCAAGATGAGCACGTGAGAGAACGCGTGTCAGATAGAAAATCGATGAGTTTGCTGCTGCAAAGTCGCTGACCGGACAAAACCCATTAACAAGATTACAATCTTCTTCTTCTTCTTCTTTTCTTAGAACCTCCCTATCAATCACTTGTTACAACACGCTTAGTGATTTGTATATGATCTGAGCCTAAGAGCGGCTGTACGTTGTGCAAGCTATGCGCCTATAAGTAGACCAGTACATCTGATTTCTGCAACGCTTTTTATTTACTAGGTTAGCTTCCCCAGGCCCCTACCTCAGTCGCCTCTTACGACATGCCTTGTAGGTTGCAATGTTACTATCCTTTGCTCCCCTTGCGAGCCCCCGCAACACACAGGCGAAAAAGATTAAAATAAAATTTGTCTACAAACACTTTCATCATCTTCAAAATTACATCGGGCACCCGCGCTGATGCAACGAAGTTCGTGCACTGCCGCTGAGACATTATTGTGTAAGAAAGAAAAAGAGCAAGGCTCACATGGTTACTCATCAGTGTATGGATGATTGTCATACCAATCAATAATTCAATCAATGCTAAGTAAAGTATGGCAAGTGATAATCTTAAACAATCATATATTGAAAACTGTCGTTGCTTGAATGTTTAAATTTGGAACAAAAAATTCATTACATTTGGATCCGTGTTTCTACATCGGAGTATATAGATTGATTGAATGATTGATTGAATGATTGATTGATAAAACCATCTACATTGCACTTCGGGGAATAGCCATGTGTGCTCTAACGTTTTTCGTACACAAGAAGATCTCAGCAGCGGCAGTACACGAACTCTGTAGCAGCTACGAATGTCCCAGATGTACTTTTGAAAGCTCAAGCGGTAGTGAGCTCGATCACAGACCCAAGCGTACCTGGTTCAAACCCACGGTGGGCAAGTTTGGAAGCAAATTCGTTTCCGTGGGATTTTTACAAAGGTAAAATAGACCTCACCGTTCAGAAAGCAATGGCAAACTACTGAACGTATAAGTGGTGCCTAGAAAATCAACGACTCGTTTACTGTGGTTGATGGCTACGTCCTTTGGGATATGCCACGATTTTCAATATACTTCTGAAACGAATTGTGCCCATGCAGAGATTTTACAGCCTACTTTTATTGATTTTCAAATGACAATAGCTCATGTACGTGCTCAACTTAAATACGTAACCTACATTTTAATTATCCGTCTCTGATGGGAACTCTGAACTTGATCTCATCTACATCGAGATAGGGATCGATGGGGAAATTTTTCTATCTCTTCACGCAGGGAACGAAGCTGTTACCTTTGTAACGAGAGCTGAACATTTTACCTTCACGGAACAGATAAATCCCCCTTTCTCCCTCCACCATAAGTAAATTGAATCAGACGATTAGAAGCCCCAGAAAAGAAACAGGCCCCACTCCTCTTAAGCTCAACCTTCTTAATTTAAGACTACCTGTGACTGTTCAGTCTGTGCACTCCTGCGCGAGCTAGTATATACAGTCTGCCTCTGACACAAGAATGAGTTTATTTATAGATTCGTTTTTTGTACCCTGGATGGAAGGCGCCAATTGTAGAATAATCTGTGCCAGAGATGTATTACTATGTTTACGTAACCGTACCGCAAGCTTTTAACAGAATTGCTGGTTGAACGTTTGTGGCTATTCCCAGTAGCAAGGCGTAATAAAACAGTCTCAACTTGACAAGACTAACTTGGTGATACCAACGCGCACATAAATGTCTAGAATACATATTGCTTATAAATGTGTAAAGTGCAGCCAGTAAATTGTCTGGCCAAATATGATAGCAAATGAAAAGCTTTTAAAACAAACAAACTGCATTGATTGATTGATTGATTGATTGATTGATATGACTATCTCCATTGCACTCCGATGATTAATTATGTGTGCTCGTTCTATTTCTTACAGAGGAAGATCTCAGCGGCAGTGCACGAACTCCGTAGCACGGAGTCGAGGATCCCGGTGTGATTTAGAGGATATTGAGAATATTTTGTAAGTATTTGTGTGATAACTTTTCTCATAAATTTTGATCGGGTATCGGCTTTCCAGCCTGCTCTTCTCGATTTTGAACTGCGAAAGGTTCTTTTACGTGCTCAACTTGAACATAGGACCTACGTTTTATCGTCCGTCTCTGATAGAACTAGGAACTCGATCTCACCTACAGTGAGATCCGTGATCTCTGGAATAATGATCCCGATAGCTCCTCGAGGGAGCGAATCAAGTACTTTTGGAAAGAGACTCGAACACCTAACCTCTACGCTACAGAGACACATAAACTGTGCGTTATTACTGAACATCATTCAAGGATAAAGAAGTATGTAGATTGGAAATGTATGTCATCACGGACGGCTCGTCATTAAGGGCCAGTGGGGCCTGGCTCCACCAATAATCGAAAGGGGAAAACTTCCTGAATAGACAAATAATAGTAAATACTCCAAAACCATGATTTTTTCCCAAAAATGTGTGTCTGGTCCCACCAAAAAAAATGACTACGAGCCGTCACTGTATGTCATATTTCAGTAGGGACAATTGCTATGACAGCTATTAGATGGACAAATAAGGCATGAGAGTCCAAAAGAAAATACAGAAAACATATGTGGAAAGAGAGTTGAAAGATTGTGGCCTCCCATGGGAAACAATTTAATAGAAAGGCAACAGAACGGCAACAATGAAAATCTCTTTTGGAAGCCTTATATTGTCAAACAGACCACACAAAGAGGATATAAATAGATATATAAAGATTTCTTGCTGCATAATTGATTGATCATCATTGCACTTCGGTGAGTAACCATGTGTGTTCCGACCGTTTTCTTGCACATAAATATCTCAGCGGCAGTGGACGAACTCAGTAGCACCGCAAAGGTTTCCGATGTAATTTAGAAGATGGTGCAAATATTTGGAAGGAATTATATTTTTGAATCTATCTAATGAATTTTTCACGGGCAGCATATTTTCAGCCTGCTCTTTCCGATTTTGAAATGTCATTGGTTCTTTTACGTACTGGACTTGAATACGGGACCTACGTTTTATTGTCCGTCTCCTATAAAACTAGGAACTCGATCTCCCTTACACTGAGATCAGGGATCTCTGGAAAAATATACCGATAACTCCACCATGTAGTGAACCGAGTACCTTTGAAACGAGAGGAAACGTCAGTTAAACCCATAGGTGCATAGTCCCCTCCAGTAGAGGTCGAGGAGCATGCATGTTATGTTATGTTATGTTATGTTATGTTATGCGATCGACGTCATGGCACATTGGGCATTCCCATTCGTGCTCTGTCCTCCGCTGCAGCAGCCATCCCAAAGTCCATTTGCTCACCGTACCCATGAGAAGTTGATTACTATATCTTCTCTCTGCCACGAAGACGACACTGTCTGGCATGTCCAAACTTAACGCCTAATTCTCTAACTCGTTCCAGTGTCTGAAACCCGCCAATGCCATACAATTGAGAGCGTACCACATTGATGATATCGGCTCTGTCCATACTTCTGCCCGCTTGAGTCGGGGCATAGTTTGCAAGAAAGTCTGCACGCTCGTTACCCCGCACTCCAGCATGTCCAGGTGTGTATAACCAAGTCATTTTCTTGAGATGTGATCTCCGAATGATGTCCACCCATTCCACACGCATATTTCCAGATTCGATCATTTGAAGCATATTCATCGAGTCTGATATGATAATCGTATGGGTAACCTGGTGCTCAGCTACCCATGCATGCATGTTCATGGTTCATGTGACTCGCTGGTTAAACCCATTCCTCATTCTACTTAATGTACTTAGTTGAAACATTTCCGTCTTTGCAGACGATAGTGTGCAGGTTATGCTTTTAAAAGATCAAAACTACTCGTACTATTCACGGCAATGGTAATTATGACAAGCAAAACCAATTTGCGCAAGCAAAAGTCTTCCACAAATGTTGTATTGAATTCCAAGAACACTGTTGTTATCTCTTGATTCGATGTGTCTCTGCAGATATTCAGCTTTTATCTTTTCTGCAATAAGTTTTTACTATCTCATAATTGTACTCTTGACCTTCCCCCTCCATTCAATGTAACCCATAACCTCCAACTTCCAAAAATTATCTTCAACGACTGTATAATGTATTTCCTTCTTGCATTCAACATTGTACCTTGTCACGAGTCAGCATGGATGGCTTTACTGTGACCAATCAAATCCGATATCATGTTACAGTATAACTCCAGATGTGGTATTTTAAAGTGGGGTTTTTCTGTTTGTAAAATCTGACAGTTACCCGGCTGTACAATTTTGTGTCCTGTTGTATGCATACACTTTAAACCGAAATTAGGATGTGTCTGTTTTACATATCATAGCGCCTAATAGGCACGCAACGTATTCACGTTCTTGGCGCAATCTACATAAATGGCAATGGGTGTTAACTTGCTTGAGAAGAAATAATGCTACAAAACAACAACATCCTTGTATCAAAGTAGAGGTTCCTTACCTGTCTGCAAATTTTCATAGAGTAAGTATTTTGACATTATGGCATCCTTCTTCCTCCGAATATATCCCATTCGTTTACGTTTACGAAGACTGAGAATGTTCAATTTCTTTATAATACTTATCCTGTCCTACGCCTTACGGTTGATATTCTTATCTTACTAATACCAAGAAGTATTGGAAGCACCGCATGTGGCAGCTGTTTAGACGCTTCTTCTTGTTCGAGTAGGTGGGTCATGTTTCACTATCATAATGAAGTGTATTAGAGATCTACGTTGTGTAGAAGTCTTGGGCGAGTAGGTGGGTCATGTTTCACTATCATTATGAAGTGTATTAGAGATCTACGTTGTGTAGAAGCCTTGGGTGAGTAGGTGGGTCATGTTTCACTATCATAATGAAGTGTATTAGAGATCTACGTTGTGTAGAAGTCTTGGGCGAGTAGGTGGGTCATGTTTCACTATCATTATGAAGTGTATTAGAGATCTACGTTGTGTAGAGGTAAGGTGATCGTCTCTCATTCCAAAAGTACTTGATTCGTTACCCGCTAATAAGTATATTTTTTCCAAGAGATCCCTGATCTTAACGTAGGTGAGATCGAGCTCATAGTGCTATTGGAGACAGACGAAAAAACGTATGTTACGTGTTTAAGTTAAGCATGTAACAGAGCCCTTGGCAACTGAAAATCGTTAAGAGTAGACTGCAAAGGAGGTGCTGGACAAAATTCATTAAAATGATTAAACTAAAATTCATATCTAATAATATTCTTCATCTTCAAAATTACATCTGGGGGCTCTCGTAGGCGCTACGGAATGTATATTGTCGCTGACATCGTTTTGTGTAAGAAATAGATCGGAGTACACATAATTATTAACTGAAGTGCAATGATGACGGTTGTATCAATCAATCAATTAATCACAGAAGTATATTAAAACTCTTAGTGGACCAGGTCAAAAGCCTTGTTTTACAAGCTATTTGTTTTTAGAATAACAAACGCTCTTTAGTGTGTAAATGTGTCCAACCCAAATCCACATAGTGTGCAATTTGGTCCATAAGAACACATTCGCCCGCGTGCCCAGCGTGTTCGTAGCACGTTGGACTGCGGGTGACAAGCCCTCTGTGAGTGCGGGTTAAATTCCACGGGCTGGTAGAAAAAGCTACAGGTTCCCCAGATTTACGGTATTCGTGGCACCGAACCCAAGGGTTACGATGTCCATGGCACCGAGCCGAGGAGCTGAAAGCTCAAGTGCATCTGGATAAAAAAAAAACACACACACATTCCCTTATATACAATGATTTATATTTTCATAGTCAGCTTTCTGCTCTCACAAACTCTCTTAGCCAGTCTGTTAACTGATGTTGCTGCTTTGAATATATTCTGATTTGTATTTCTTGATTAAACAATAGTTTGTTGAAGAACGAGGATATCAGTTATCTCGTAATACATAGTATACAGAAAACTGTGCAACAAAACAAAATCTCAGGTATGTGTACAATTTGTCAGTATCATCAAAGACGGTAATTACACACTGAAGACGATAAGGTAACAAGTGAATACAACACATGTGTGATCAATCATCTTCATGAAAGTGCAGTTTCTTCTAATTAGTGCTAGACTGTGTTTTAACTGTGCTCTATACTTGTATGTTTGCACTTCGTTCAGTCAACAAGTTTGCTATTTCTTTCTGGAATCTTGTTTTGCCTCAGCGTCAGGATAAGATGATTCTAGAGCGGGATCTTGTGTGTGCTTCTCTTCGTTTATTGTGTCATTCACTGCCTCTATTATTTCTGTGATCCATCTTTTTCCTGCATCCACTGCATCTGAGTAGCATTTGAATTTCAGTCGCACTGTCTGTTGGTAATCTGCGTTTGTTACCCAAGCATTTAATTTGCTGTTTCTTGTTAAAGTTCAGTACTGAGGTTGTGAAAAATGAGTTGTCTATCCTTCTCAGGTCTTAACAATCAACAACAGTTAACTAGGCGTCGATTTTCTCAGCACCACTTATACGTTCAGTAGTTTGTCATTGCTTTCTGAACGATGAGGTCTATTTTTAACGTTCGTTAAAATCCAAGAGAACTAATTTGCTTCCAAACTTGCCCGCCGCGGAGTTTGAACCAGGTACGCTTCGGTTCTGATCGAGCTCACTACCGCTTAAGATGCATACACTTAAGTTACAGACAACTGAGGTGGTGCTCACTTTTTCTAATACCTTCATTTCTAAACGGGTCTTGTTTATACTCCCAGCACTGGGCGTAGACACTTCATCTCTGTCATCAATAAGTAATGGGACTTAATCTACCTAATGTTGCTATCTCTTCACTGAGAACAGCCATGTGTGCAGATTCAAGAATAATTCAACTGTGTGAGTGTATATATCTATGGCTTTCTAAAACAACGTTTATCTTACATACTGTTTATAATATTATAAGTTACTAATATATATCACCTGTCGGTTGCCGGGGCTCGCATGGGGAGCAAAGAATAGTAACACTGCGACCTACAAGGCATGTCGTAAGAGGAGACTGAGGTAGGGACCTAGGAAAGCTAGTAAATAAAAAGCATCGCAGAAATCGGATGTGCTGGCCTACGTGTATGCGCATAACTGTCACAACGTACAATCGCTTTTGGGCTCGGATGACATACAAATCACCAAGAGTGGCTAACAAGTGGTCGATATGGAGCGTTTGAAGAAGAAGAAGATCTCAACAGATAACAAATAAGCTAAAAATGAAGATTATCATGTGTTATATTTACTAAATATTTCTGTATGTTTCAGAAACGTGAACTTTCAACAAGCATATATGGAAGACAGAATGAATGTCTTTGAGATATGGATATACAGAAGAAGAATAGGTCGCACTTCATGTAAAGAAAAAGAAAGAAAGAAAGAAGTTCTTGAAAAACTAGTAATGAAGAAAGTATTACGAAAGGAGAACACAAATCATACAAATACAATATTTCGGACACAAAGAAATATGACACATTAAAAGTTGAAGCGACGACGAGCAAGAGGCAGACCGAGACATAAGTGAGAGAGAAATATCACAATATGAACATATTTCAGCACATGGCCTACGATAACATACGACCAGCAGGCTCAGATTTAAAAAAAACTATAGGAAATAAGACCACAACTGTCACGTGATCCTCGCATTCTAGTGTTGTTGTATATAGACGAATTCATTTAAAAAACAATACAACATGCTAAATCAACGTTTCTCAAACTGGGGTCCGGGGGTCCGCTAGATACTCATAGGAGTCCACAAGTGCTTGAAGAAATAATATAATCTTTGACATTTCAAACAGAAAAATTAAATTTAAAAACATGTATAAAAACAGTGGTAAACTAGTTCCGCTGCGAAATCAAAGATCACGGACCATACCGGAGTCTAAATGTATGACAAGACAAAATGAACGATCAATTGAAGGTTCCCTCAGTCTGAGAAATTGGAGCCAGCTTGACTGTTGGTGTGGTGTCATAATAACTCCATCTCTAGAAGATTTTCATACGTAGAAACTTTTGGGGATCTGCGACAGCAAAACGTATTTAAAACGGGGTTTGTGGTAATGCAAAGTTTAGGAACCGCTGTGTTAAATCAAGATTATACTTTGTTACAAATGAAGTTTCAAGCTAAGTTATATCAGTTTTATTAACATTTTTCATCAATTAATAATCATGAACGCATAGAATTGAGTCAAATTGCAAAAAATTACAGTGTTCTATCAAACATACAAAAACCAGCTCCCATTAAACAGGTATTTTCGATTTCCTGTCTAAGCTAGTCGGCCTTATGTTCCCGGGGGCCACGTTCAGACTAACAGAGTGCAACATCAAGGCAAGAGACATGCGATGTTTGAGGTCCATTGTAGCCTACCGCGATGAGGAGACAGCGTATGATGATGTTTAGTGTTAGCTTTCATTAAACCCAACTTCCAACAACGTTTTACTGAATCAATCACTAGACCTAACTTCCAACAACGTTTTACTGAATCAATCACTAAACCCAACTTCCAACAACGTTTTACTGAATCAATCACTAGACAATGAAAACATAACTACAATTGTATTATTCTTTCTCTCTCCATGTTTGTTATTTCTCTGACCTGTTACTTCATTGTCTTGTTTATACAAGATAACAATAAGACATAAGTTGGTATCAACTAGTAACAAGTTGGTATCAACATGCACAACAAGATGGTATCAACATACAACAACAAGTTGTAGCAAGTTGGTATCAACATGAAGCAACAAGTTGATAACATGCAACAACAAGTTGCATCAACATGAAGCAACAAGTTGGTATCACATAGCAAGCAAACGTTGGTATCAACATAGCAAGCAACAAGTTGGTATCAACATAGCAAGCAACAAGTTGGTATCAACATAGCAAGCAATAAGTTGGTATCAACATAGCAAGCAACAAGTTGGTATCAACATAGCAAGCAACAAGTTGGTATCAACATAGCAAGCAACAAGTTGGTATCAACATAGCAAGCAACAAGTTGGTATCAACATAGCAAGCAACAGATTGGCATCAACATAGCAAGCAACAAGTTGGTATTAACATAGCAAGCAACAAGTTGGTATCAGCATAGCAAGCAACAAGTTGGTATCAACATAGCAAGCAACAAGTTGGTATCAGCATAGCAAGCAACAAGTTGATGGAATCACAACACAAGACAGTCACATTTTGATGTCAACATTCACCTCTTGTCAGTTATTTAAAAATTAATAATAATGCTTTGGAATTTATATTCTTCTTCTTCTAGCGCTCCATATCAACCACTTGTTAACCACTCTGTATGATTTGTATGTGATCTGAGCCTAAGAGCGATTTTTGCTGCTCCAGTTATGCGCATACAAGAAGGCCAGTACATCCGATTTCTGCGATGCTTTTAGTTACTAGGCTAGCTTCACTAGATCCTACATCTCTCGCATCTTGTGACATGTATTATAGGTTACAGTGGTACTATTCGTTGCTTCCTTTGCGGACCCTGACACCACACAAGCGATTTATATTCAAAAGCACGTATATACTTATTCATTACATTGTTAAATGTCCATGTTTAACAACCATACCTTGCTACTGGGCATACAACTGCTCTTAGTATTCTAATCTTTGTTGTCCTATCTGTTCTATTCCATAGGCGAAACACGTAATCACAAAGTACTGTAGTTTTACAAATTACAAAAACAATGACAATATACGGCAACGTTTCGACCAACAAGGCCTTTATCAAGCAAACGAACAACAGGAGTGACAAATTTACACAAACACGAACATATGGACGACTACATACGGAGACATTCAAACTTTTCTAATGAAATCTGGATTTTCTTGATAGAGACCTTCTTGGTCGAAACGTTGCTGTATATTGTCATTGTTTTTGTAATTTTAAAACTATAGTACTTTGTTATTACGTATTTCGTCAATCAAATAGTTTTACTGCAGTCTCATCTATATTCTATTCCATACCGATTTCAGTTCAGTATTTTTTATGATTGTTAGTTTTTCTTTTGTTCTTCTTGCATCCCATGTCCATCTCTTCATGCATCCCATGTCCATCTCTTCTTGCATCCCATGTCCATTTCTTCATGCATTCCATGTCCATCTCTTCATGAATCCCATGTCCATCTCTTCTTGCATCCCATGTCCATCTCTTCATGCATCCCATGTCCATCTCTTCATGAATCCCATGTCCATCTCTTCATGCATCTCATGTCCATCTCTTCATGCATCCCATGTCCATCTCTTCATAAATCCCATGTCCATCTCTTCATGCATACCATGTCCATCTCTTCATGCATCCCATGTCCATCTCTTCATGCATCTCATGTCCATCTCTTCATGCATCCCATATTCATCTCTTCATGCATCCCATGTCCATCTCTTCATGCATCCCATGTCCATCTCTTCATGCATCCCATGTCCATCTCTTCATGCATCCCATGTCCATCTCTTCATGAATCCCATGTCCATCTCTTCATGCATCCCATGTCCATCTCTTCATGCATTTCATGTCCATCTCTTCATGCATCCCATGTCCATCTCTTCATGCATCTCATGTCCATCTCTTCATGCATCCCATGTCCATCTCTTCATGCATCCCATGTTCATCTCTTCATGCATCCCATGTCCATCTCTTCATGCATCCCATGTTCATCTCTTCATGCATCTCATGTCCATCTCTTCATGCATCCCATGTCCATCTCTTCATGAATCCCATGTCCATTTCCTTCCCTTAGCATCCCATGTCCATCTCTTCATGAATCCCATGTCCATCTCTTCATGCATCAATGTCCATCTCTTCATGCATCCATGTCCATCTCTTCATGCATCCCAGTCCATCTCTTCATGAATCCCATGTCCATCTCTTCATCATCCCATGTCCATCTCTTCATGCATCCATGTCCATTTCTTGATAGCATTAAACTTAGATTTCAAAACTGATAAATCTTTATATATTTTCTCTCTTTTGATAATAAATCTTCGTTGTCATGCTTGCTTTATCAGTTGCTATTATTTTTGTTTTTGCTTCATTGAGATATCAATTTGTTTTTCCCTATTATTTGACTGTCCTTATAAATTTCTCAATTTCTTTTTGCAATGTTGAAAGTAACACTGTATCATACGTATACCTTAGTTCAGGTATTTCCTTTCCTCCGATTACAACAGGATTGTATTGTTATTTTTTGCTATCTTCTGTAACATTTCTCGTGTCGTTTTCGGTGTATATGTTAAACAGATAAGGCGGAAGAATACAATCATATCTGACACCCCCTGTTTTATGTTGAACTAATCTAACATGTCATCGCACGCTCTTACAGCCGCCATCTGATCCTTATAGTGTTCTTTTATGAGTTGTCTTAAAGTCAAATTAATAATCAAGGAACACTTTTTCTTCATAACAAACGGCCTTGAGTAGTCAATGAAGCATGAGTATGGGTCTATATTATACGCGATAGATTTTTCTATGATTGTTTTCATGAACACAATACAACTAATTGAAGGCACAGAAAAGATATCAGAAAGAAGGTATAAAAGACAATATATTTATCACATAAAAGATGTTGACAACATAGAAGACTTGCAAGAAACAAAACAGAAGACAAACACGTCAGAGGACATATAAGACAGAAGACATACAAGACAGAAGACATACAAGACAGGAGACAAACACGTCAGAAGACATATAAGACAGAAGACATACAAGACAGAAGACATACAAGACAGAAGACAAACACGTCAGAAGACATATAAGACAGAAGACATATAAGACATAATATATACAACAGAAGATATATAAGACATAATATATACAAGACAGAAGACATACAAGACAGAAGACATATAAGACATAATATATACAAGACAGAAGATATACACGACAGAAGATATACAAGACAGAAGATATACACGACAGAAGATATACAAGACAGAAGATATACAAGACAGAAGACATACAAGACAGAAGATATACAAGACAGAAGATATACAAGACAGAATATATACAAGACAGAAGATATACAAGACAGAAGATATACAAGACAGAAGATATACAAGACAGAAGATATACAAGACAGAAGATATACAAGACAGAAGATATACAAGACAGAAGATATACAAGACAGAAGATATACAAGATAGAATTTATATGTACTACTAAAATACATAAAAGACAAGAGATATAAGACATTTACGACATCTACAACAAAATATATACAAAACCGGTAATATAGAAGACAAGACATAAAAGTCAGTAAACAGAAAACAGACAATAGATAAGACAAAAGATAAGACAAAAGACATCTACGACAGCAGACAAACTAACGATAATATCCTACGTATTGTGTACAATCTGAACACCAGAAAACACCAGAAAGGTAAACTATTCTGAATTGCTATGACAGGTGGAAAGTACAAACGCTTGCCGCCAGCAAAGTGATTGCTTGCTCTTTGATGTCGGTGGGCGCGGTACTAGTCAAAAGGGCGTCACAAGTCAAAGATTAGATCATTTGTTTACAGTTGGGTCACGCTAGTGAATGACTAGAGCAACGGTTCCCAACATGTGGTACGCGTACCCCCGGGGGTAAGTGCTGTAAAGTTCAGGGATGCGCGAAAAATAATCAGTAATCGTGGGGAAAACAAGGAAAGTAATAAATAGTGCAAAACATTAGTTATGGAACAATAAAGTCCAGATATAAGATTGAATCTTGAATATTGTGAGGCAGATTTTATAACACCATCAAGTTCAACACCATCAAGTTTAACACCATCAATTTCAACACCATCAAGTTTAACACCATCAATTTCAACACCATCAATTTCAACACCATCACGAACAATGTTTCAATCAGTTAGTATCTGTTTTAGGAATATTGGATGAATTAATGATCTGTTTTAGGAATATTGGATGAATTAATGATCTGTTTTACAAATAATTGATGAATTAATGATCTGTTTACGAATACTGGATGAATCAGTGATCTGTTTTACGAATATTGGATGAATCAGTCATCTGTTTTACGAATATTTGATGAATTAATGATCTGTTTTACGAACATTATATCGTCTAGTGATCTGTTTTACGAATATTGTACCGCCTAGTGATCTCTTTTACGAATATTGGATTGAGATTTAGATTTAGACAGAGAGACAGACTGAATAAAAGACATAACATTTCCATTAAAACCCTTTAGATATATATTACTTAATTTCAAGAAATCAAAGAGAAAAATGTAAGCACAGATTTAAAAGAAGCATAAAAAAGCATAAAGAATGTCTATTGATCTGGCTTCATATTTCAATAGTTTCTCTGAAGCTCTGTAATGATAGAAAAGAAAACAAATATCGTGATAGGCAAATTTCTCACACAAGTTTTTATTAGTGAGTTAAGAGTATAACCAACAGAAATGCGATTACAGAAATTGAAATCTCTTCTTCTTCTTCTTTGCGTTCGTTCTTTACCACCAATTTTAATTATTCTTTGTGATATATTTGATCTTTGACAAGAACGTGTATACGTTACACATTGGTTTGGTAGGCCCCTAAACGCATATACTTCTATATGTTTAGGAGACGTGCATCCGATTTCAACCAAATCTCCTCAGTCGCCTCTTACGACATGCGTGGCAGGTAACAGTGGTTCTATTCTTTACACCCCAAATTTGGGCCCCAGTAATCACTCGGGCGAGAAATTGAAATTGAAATGCAGTTTGTAGAATTCTAACAAATCTCTGGTATTGCCTGCCCATAAATGTTTTTTCTGCGAACGCTCCATTTCAACCACTTGTTAAGTAACCACTGTGTGATTTGTATGTGATCTGAGCATAGGAGCGATTGTACGTTGTGTCAATTATGAGCCTACAAGTAGGCCATGCACACCCGATTTCTACGATGCTTTTTATTTACTAGGTAGTTTCCCCTATGTCCTACATCAGTCGCCTCTTACGACATGCCATGTAGGTCGCAGCGGTACTATTCTTTGATTCCCTTGTGGGTCCCGGCACCACAGGGGCGACATTAATGTTAAAAAACTGTACAAAGAAGAAAATTGAACACTATGTTAGAATTAAGTTATGAGAATTATGTTATGAGAATTATGTTATGAGAATTATGTTATGAGAATTATGTTATGAGAATTATGTTATGAGAATTATGTTATGAGAATTATGTTATGAGAATTATGTTATGGTTAGGATATATGAGGTAACAAGAATTAGTTCGTCTTCTTTTTACTTGTTTGTTCTCATACTCCAGCGTCTTATAGCAGAGATGCAGTTCGGAGAACGGAATGTGTTGTGTCGCAGTTTTCAGCATGATCTGTGACAGCGGCGTCTCGTGGTAATTTTTCTTGGTGGGGCCAGATACAAATTTTCGGAAAAATCATGGCTTTTTTTAGCATTTACTATTCCGGGACGTTATTCCCCCTTTCGATTATGATGGGACCGGGCCCCACTGGCCCTTAATGACGAGCCGCCCCTGATCTGTGGTATCTGTATCTTTGGGTCCGACACTTTCGACTTCATCATAGCCATTTTTCATATCCATGGATTTTGACCTGCAGCGTAATGCCAGTTAATGTTATCTATGCACGTGATCATCTTGTTGCTTTGTACAACATTTTGTGTTCCATTTCTCTAAGGTCAGAAACAGACAAATGTTCCCTGATATATATATATCTCGCTTTCACCGCCCATACCGATGTACCAGACCTCCCCATAAATTCTATTCATGTGAAAATCTGATTCATGCAGCCTTAACATTGATGTGTTTTACGTCACATCTTCAGCACCATTTGGAGCTCTGGTGCTTATCCTTCGGCGATATGTCAGGTTTCAGAAAGCGTTTACGCGGCTCGCTCTCCGTTCTGTAGCCATCTAGTGCTTTTTATGGTGTGGGGTAGCTAGCCCACACCCAACCTCCTTAGTCGCCTCTTACGACATGCGTGACAGGTAACCGTGGTTCTATTCTTTACACCCCAATTTGGGCCCCGGTAACCACTCGGGCGGTTCCCTGATATAACGATATGGCACTCAAAGAAATAATAACATCAGCATATGTTAACACATTCATTCACCTTGATTACATTTTTTTTTTAAAGTCTAATTTTACATTCATAACCAAACTAGCACAAATAACTGTTATCACATCAGGATATTTTTCCAGAGATCCCTGATCTCAGTGTAGGTGAGATCGAGTTTCTCGTCCTATCGGAGACAGGCGATAAAACGTAGCTACCGTTTTCAATTTGAACACGTAAAAGAACCCTTGGCAGTTCAAAATCGCGAAGAGCAGGCTGGAAAGTCGCTGCCCGGGCAAAATTCATAAGAAAAGATAACAAACAAAATTCCTACAAAAATATCTTAACCTACTTAACAATTACATCGGGGACCGTCGTCGGTGCTACGGAGTTCGTTCACCGCAGCTGAGATCTTCATATGTAAGAAACAGATCAGAGCACACATGGTTACTCACCGAAGGGCAATGATGATGGTTCTATCAATCAATCAATGAATCAATAACTGTTATCACACTACGAGTCAAAATATTGTATGCGATCCAGTAGTCTCTTTATTCAAGCAATCTACATGCTTATGTATTCCTCTCCACTCCTCGTGAAGCATAGGGTCTCAACAGTTGTCAGCCGCTTGTCCCGGTCTGGCCGTTTCTTTATGGCTTCACATGATAATCCGGCATACTTCACTTCCTCAAAAAGACCCAGTATCCAGGTATATTTAGGGTGTCCCCTTTACCTTTTCCCTTGCGGACTACACTCAATAACTTTTCTAGTGACACTCGTATGTTTCTTCCGCAGGATATGCCCGACCCACAGCTATTTTCCACTCCTTATCTGAGAAATCATTGGCTCCTGTCCTGTCCTTATTCACATGTCTGTGCTTGCCACACACAGTCTGAGAATCCGCCGAAGACAATTGTTAAACGTATACAGGCAGAAGCAGCACTCAGGTAAAACCAGCAATGAATATCAATCAATCAAGTGCCATGCCTTCCGGCGTAGACCATCCTGTCTTCTCACAACTCTCTCTCTCTAACCCTCTCTTCTCTCTCTCTCTCTCTCTCTTTCTACTTGTGCAGTTTATCAGTTTTGACGCCAACCTCTTGTCGAACCCGGATTCTCAGACAATCCAACATCATCTCCCTCTGTCTTCCACGATTTCTACTTCCCTGTATTTTACCCGTTGTCACCAAAAGTTCCAAATCTCTTCGCAGTATATATCAGAAGAACATTGATTGTCTAATTCTTATTATTTGGATCAAGGTTCGTTGTGAATAAGTCTAGTTTAAAATCACATCATTTGGTTTTTTGGTTTTTGTTTCGCTGACTAAGCGATTTTCAACATTATGGAATAATGATGATGATTCAGACGATTAAAAAAACCGCACAAGAATAATTCATAATATATTGGTGGTTCTGGGAATAGTGATTGATATGTGCACTGCAACAATTGAATATACGTCGTATGCTCCATCTTGATGTGAGGGGAGGGAAGGACGATTTACATGACATCCCTAGAGCTTTGACGACCAGAGTTTTGTGTTCCTGGTAGGTTCACCCAAGCTGAATAAATCATTGGTGTTGTGGGAGGCTGGGGGATGAAGATCAGACACGATGAGCACACCGTTCCCGTGTTTAGAACGTTGAGTTAGGAACAGAATTCAAAGCCAGGAATGAGTATGTTGTTGCGGAATAGTAGAAGTACTAGTAATAATAGTAGAAGTACTAGTAATAATAGTAGAAGTACTAGTAATAATAGTAGAAGTACTAGTAATAATAGTAGAAGTACTAGTAATAATAGTAGAAGTACTAGTAATAATAGTAGAAGTACTAGTAATAATAGTAGAAGTACTGGTAATAATAGTAGAATAGCAGTAGTAGTAGTTGAGGTTGTTGTGGTAGTAGTATTAGTAATAGGGGTAGTCGTGGTGATGGAGGTGGTAGTAGTATAGTAGTAGTAGTAGAAACAGTAGCAGTAGTAGCAGTTGTAGTGGTGGTAGATGTAGTAGTAGTAGTAATAGTAGTAGTCATGGTGGTGGTTGTAGTAGTAGTGCTGTTAGTAGTAGTAGTAGCAGTAGTGGTATTATCTAAACGCATAGAGTACTCAGAACTCCTGCAAATTGCGATACAACATAAAAAACGACCTATTCAGCGCCAACAACGAAAAAGAAGAAGAAGAAGAATCTTGCATATCATAATGATGGAGAATAACAGAACAAGATATGTCCAAACTCTCGACCTGTCCAAACAACTTGTATGCGCAAGATTGTACGCGTGTTCTGGTGACATACAATCTCTATTCAAGAACTGATTGCGCAGTGTTAACAAGAAAATATTAGCACCACCATTTACAAGAGACGTTGGAGATGAATCGGACATGTGATACGCATGAAGATTAACTGTCATATACAACTCACTAAGCAGATGGACGCCGGAGGGTAAAATCAAATGTGAAAAATCCACAACGACCTAGAGAAGAACAGTAGAACAAGAACTGAAAGAATCACAACTGGAACACAATACAGAAGACAGTCAAGAATAGAGAAGAATGATGTACATTTGTTGCTATCTTAAGCGTCAGTGGCGTCACCTGCTAGAGAGACAATATGTCATACATATCTAGTCTTGTAATGGAGAGTAATGTAGTGATGTGACTGGGGTTTTCTTGCTAGCGTATGGGGGTAGGGTCGTCATTGAGCAGAACGGAAGATAGAATACAGTTACTAGTATTGGTAGGAATGAATGTTGTAAACGTTGCAGATATCCTTCAATGGTTGATTGAAACTACAATTACTAGAGAAATTATCGTGTTCAACTCCCAGTTTATGCTTTCTTAAGATCAAACACGACCGGTGTTTGTTTAATTGATTGTTTGCTAGGATCATCATCATTGCACTTCAGTGAATAACCATGTGTGTTACAATCTCTTTCTTACACAGGAAGATCTCGGAGGCAGTGCACGAACTCCATAGCACCGATGTAATTTAAAATGTGGTGATCATATTTTGTAGAAATTGTTTTAAATCGTGTTAATGAAAGTTGTCCGGGCAGCGGCTTTCCATCCTGCTCTTGTCAAATTTGAACTGCTAAGGGTTCTTTTATATGTTCAACTAGAACATTGAACCTACGTTTTATCGTCCGTCTCTGATATGACTAGAAACTCGATCTCACCTACACTGAGATAAGGGATCTCTGGAAAATATCCCAATGACTCAACGAGGAAGCTAACCGAGTACCTTTCTAACAAGAGTCGAACACCTACCCACTACGCCACACAGGATACAGTGTCTGTTACAATTGATAGTATCTTTAGACGATCTAACGTCCATGATCTTACATGAATGTCACATACCATGGATATGTTTGTTTTCACAGTAATCAGAGAGCAGTCATGATCGTATCAAAAACAGCTACAAGTTAGGTGTTAGAGATGGAGATACATAGATAAAGTTATGTAAACAAGAAGAAATGAATACTAGAGAATATATGAAAAAAGAAGAAGAACTGAGAGAAACAAATGAGAAAGAAATCCTTACTACACTTCTTTCACATGAAATATTATTTTTATATTCAATGAATTGTTTGTAGATACATCAGGACTACAAGGTGTGTTCTACGTCTAGCTTTGCATCCAGGAGGGTAGGGGTCCACTAGTTTCTCTTAGGAAGGGCAACAAGTGAAAATTAGTAGGTTGCTGATGACCCATAGAACAAACAGGCAAACCCTACCACACAGTGTGTTGATCGCAAGATACAAGGCAAATGGGTACTGTCTCGCCTACGGCGATGTACTTCCCTAGCTAGGTCAGATTCTTATTTTTTCTTCTATTTGGGGAGTCGAGTCCCACAAAACGCATGCATAAAACGGATGTGCTAACCTACGGGTCTCTAGGCTCCTAACTGGCACAACGAACTAACACTTTAAGTCACAAATCACATGCAGACAACAAATAGTGCTTTTAAAAAATGGTTGATATAGATAACACTAAAACGAAAAAGTATAAACGCCACTGCCTTATAGAGTTAACACAGAGGTCTGTATAGTTTTCTTTCCAGTGTTGTTTCACTAGGCCAGTGAGATGGCCTCAGTATAGCATATATGGGATTCACTAGGCCAGTGAGCTGAACTCAGTATAGCATATCTAGGATGCACTAGGCCAGTGAGCTGGACTCAGTATAGCATATCTGGTATTCACTAGGCCAGTGAGCTGGACTCAGTATAGCATATCTGGGATTCACTAGGCCAGTGAGTTGGACTCAGTATAGCATATCTAGGATGCACTAGACCAGTGAGCTGAACTCAGTATAGCATATCTAGGATGCACTAGACCAGTGAGCTGGACTCACTATAGCATATCTGGGATACACTAGGCCAGTGAGCTGGACTCAGTATAGCATATCTGGGATTCACTAGGCCAGTGAGCTGGACTCAGTATAGCATATATGGGATTCACTAGGCCAGTGAGCTGGACTCAGTATAGCATATCTGGGATTCACTAGGCCAGTGAGCTGGACTCAGTATAGCATATATGGGATTCACTAGTCCAGTGAGTTGGCCTCAGTATAGCATACCTGGGATTCACTAGGCCAGTGAGTTGGCCTCAGTATAGCATACCTGGGATTCACTAGGCCAGTGAGTTGGACTCAGTATAGCATATCTGGAATTCACTAGGCCAGTGAGCTGGACTCAGTATAGCATATCTGGGATTCACTAGGCCAGTGAGCTGGACTCAGTATAGCATATCTGGGATTCACTAGGCCAGTGAGCTGGACTCAGTATAGCATATCTGGGATTCACTAGGCCAGTGAGTTGGACTCAGTATAGCATATATAGGATGCACTAGACCAGTGAGCTGAACTCAGTATAGCATATCTAGGATGCACTAGGCCAGTGAGCTGGACTCAGTATAGCATATCTGGTATTCACTAGGCCAGTGAGCTGGACTCAGTATAGCATATCTGGGATTCACTAGGCCAGTGAGTTGGACTCAGTATAGCATATCTAGGATGCACTAGACCAGTGAGCTGAACTCAGTATAGCATATCTAGGATGCACTAGGCCAGTGAGCTGGACTCAGTATAGCATATCTGGGATGCACTAGGCCAGTGAGCTGGACTCAGTATAGCATATCTGGGATTCACTAGGCCAGTGAGCTGGACTCAGTATAGCATATATGGGATTCACTAGGCCAGTGAGCTGGACTCAGTATAGCATATATGGGATTCACTAGGCCAGTGAGCTGGACTCAGTATAGCATATCTGGGATGCACTAGGCCAGTGAGCTGGACTCAGTATATCATATCTGGGATGCACTAGGCCAGTGAGTTGGACTCAGTATAGCATATCTAGGATGCACTAGGCCAGTGAGCTGGACTCAGTATAGCATATCTAGGATGCACTAGGCCAGTGAGCTGGACTCAGTATAGCATATCTGGGATTCACTAGGCCAGTGAGCTGGACTCAGTATAGCATATCTGGGATTCACTAGGCCAGTGAGCTGGACTCAGTATAGCATATCTGGTATTCACTAGGCCAGTGAGCTGGACTCAGTATAGCATATCTGGGATGCACTAGGCCAGTGAGCTGGACTCAGTATAGCATATCTGGGATGCACTAGGCCAGTGAGCTGGACTCAGTATAGCATATCTGGGATGCACTAGGCCAGTGACTTGGTCTCAGTATAGCATACCTGGGATTCACTAGGCCAGTGAGCTGGACTCAGTATAGCATATCTGGAATTCACTAGGCCAGTGAGCTGGACTCAGCATATCTAGGATGCACTAGGCCAGTGAGCTGGACTCAGTATAGCATATCTAGGATGCACTAGGCCAGTGAGCTGGACTCAGTATAGCATATCTAGGATGTACTAGGCCAGTGAGCTGGACTCAGTATAGCATATCTAGGATGCACTAGGCCAGTGAGCTGGACTCAGTATAGCATATCTAGGATGCACTAGGCCAGTGAGTTGGACTCAGTATAGCATATCTGGGATTCACTAGGCCAGTGAGCTGGACTCAGTATAGCATACCTGGGATTCACTAGGCCAGTGAGCTGGACTCATTATAGCATACCTGGGATTCACTAGGCCAGTGAGCTGGACTCAGTATAGCATATCTGGGATTCACTAGGCCAGTGAGTTTGACTCAGTATAGCATACCTGGGATGCACTAGGCCAGTGAGCTGGACTCAGTATAGCATATCTGGGATTCACTAGGCCAGTGAGCTGGACTCAGTATAGCAAATCTAGGATGCACTAGACCAGTGAGCTGGACTCAGTATAGCATATCTAGGATGCACTAGGCCAGTGATCTGGACTCAGTATAGCATACCTGGGATTCACTAGGCCAGTGAGCTGGACTCAGTATAGCATATCTGGGATGCACTAGGCCAGTGAGTTGGACTCAGTATAGCATATCTAGGATGCACTAGACCAGTGAGCTGAACTCAGTATAGCATATCTAGGATGCACTAGGCCAGTGAGCTGGACTCAGTATAGCATATCTGGTATTCACTAGGCCAGTGAGCTGGACTCAGTATAGCATATCTGGGATTCACTAGGCCAGTGAGTTGGACTCAGTATAGCATATCTAGGATGCACTAGACCAGTGAGCTGAACTCAGTATAGCATATCTAGGATGCACTAGGCCAGTGAGCTGGACTCAGTATAGCATATCTGGGATGCACTAGGCCAGTGAGCTGGACTCAGTATAGCATATCTGGGATTCACTAGGCCAGTGAGCTGGACTCAGTATAGCATATCTGGGATTCACTAGGCCAGTGAGCTGGACTCAGTATAGCATATCTGGGATTCACTAGGCCAGTGAGCTGGACTCAGTATAGCATATCTGGGATGCACTAGGCCAGTGAGCTGGACTCAGTATAGCATATCTGGGATGCACTAGGCCAGTGAGTTGGACTCAGTATAGCATATCTAGGATGCACTAGACCAGTGAGCTGGACTCAGTATAGCATATCTGGTATTCACTAGGCCAGTGAGCTGGACTCAGTATAGCATATCTGGGATGCACTAGGCCAGTGAGCTGGACTCAGTATAGCATATCTGGGATGCACTAGGCCAGTGAGCTGGACTCAGTATAGCATATCTGGGATGCACTAGGCCAGTGAGTTGGTCTCAGTATAGCATACCTGGGATTCACTAGGCCAGTGAGCTGGACTCAGTATAGCATATCTGGAATTCACTAGGCCATTGAGCTGGACTCAGTATAGCATATCTAGGATGCACTAGGCCAGTGAGCTGGACTCAGTATAGCATATCTAGGATGCACTAGGCCAGTGAGCTGGACTCAGTATAGCATATCTAGGATGTACTAGGCCAGTGAGCTGGACTCAGTATAGCATATCTAGGATGCACTAGGCCAGTGAGCTGGACTCAGTATAGCATATCTAGGATGCACTAGGCCAGTGAGTTGGACTCAGTATAGCATATCTGGGATTCACTAGGCCAGTGAGCTGGACTCAGTATAGCATACCTGGGATTCACTAGGCCAGTGAGCTGGACTCAGTATAGCATACCTGGGATTCACTAGGCCAGTGAGCTGGACTCAGTATAGCATATCTGGGATTCACTAGGCCAGTGAGTTGGACTCAGTATAGCATACCTGGGATGCACTAGGCCAGTGAGCTGGACTCAGTATAGCATATCTGGGATTCACTAGGCCAGTGAGCTGGACTCAGTATAGCATATCTAGGATGCACTAGACCAGTGAGCTGAACTCAGTATAGCATATCTAGGATGCACTAGGCCAGTGAGCTGGACTCAGTATAGCATACCTGGGATTCACTAGGCCAGTGAGCTGGACTCAGTATAGCATATCTGGGATGCACTAGACCAGTGAGCTGGACTCAGTATAGCATATCTAGGATGCACTAGACCAGTGAGCTGGACTCAGTATAGCATACCTAGGGTAGCGTTGAAGTACATGCTCTACATTCTTCTTTCTCTTCGAACACTCTATATCGATCACTTGTTAACCACTCTGTGTGATTTGTATGTGATCTGAGCCTAAGAGCGATTGCACGCTGTGCCAGTTGTGCGCCTACAAGTAGGCCAGCACATCCGATTTCTGCGATGCTTTTATTTACTAGGTAGCCTCACAGATCCACATCAGCCGCTACTTACGACATGCCTTGTAGGTCGTAGTGTTACCATTTTTGCTCCTTGCGAGCCCCGGCAGAACACGGGCGGATCTGCATTCTCGCAAGCTAGTCCACATGTAAACGTGGCTGAATTGTCAATCTTGAATCCTGTAAACGTGACCCCGCAGTTGATTGTGTTCTGATTTGTGGCGCTGAATGACAAATTGTTCAAAATCTGCTTATATTTTTGTATTTGTCATGTATTAGCATTGATTGAGTCACTTTTTTCTTCTGATGATGATATATAAATGGTACATTAAGCTGATGATACATAGATGGTACATTAAGTTGATGATACATAACTGGTACATTAAGTTGATGATACATAGATGGTACATTAAGTTGATGATACATAACTGGTACATTAAGCTGATGATACATAGATGGTACATTAAGCTGATGATACATAGATGGTACATTAAGTTGATGATACATAACTGGTACATTAAGCTGATGATACATAGATGGTACATTAAGCTGATGATACATAGATGGTACATTAAGCTGATGATACATAACTGGTACATTAAGCTGATGATACATAACTGGTACATTAAGCTGATGATACATAACTGGTACATCCAGTTGATTTTCTCCAGCATATTACTTAGGCAATCGATCTGCTGTCTCACATCCTGGTATTCCACAGTAAAAGAGAAAGAGAGAGAGAGATAAGGAAGAGAAAGAGAAATATAGGGGGTATAAGTGACAAAATAATACGTGAAAGAGAGAGAGACAGAGAAATCGAAATGAGAAAGAGAGATATATATTAGATAAAAAGAGAGAAAGAAGTGAGAGAAAGAGAGATAATTGAGGGAAAGACGGGGATAAATGAGAGAAATGGAGAGAGAAAGAGAGGGATAAGTGAGAGAAATGGAGAGAGAAAGAGAGGATAAGTGAGAGAAATGGAGAGAGAAAGAGAGGGATAAGTGAGAGAAATGGAGAGAGAAAGAGAGGAATAAATGAGAGAAATGGAGAGAGAAAGAGAAGGATAAGTGAGAGAAATGGAGAGAGAGAGAAGAAATAAATGGAGAGAGAGAAATAAATTGGAGAGAGAATATGAAAGAAGAAAAAGAAGTGGAGAAAAGAGACGAGATAGATAAATTTGTGAGATATACATATGCACACATACACACTCATATAAAGACGTATATACACACACACACACACACAAATTCACACACATGCACACAAACAAAGGCATACACACTCACACATGAACACACACACATAGGCACATATACATATGCGTGCCCACACATATACACACTTATACATACATGCACACTCACACATGAACACACACACATAGGCACATATACATATGCGTGCCCACACATATACACACTTATACATACATGCACACTCACACATATCTACACACTCCCACATTTCCACCTTTCGTGTTGCCGCGGTCCGCAAGTGGAGCAAAGAATAGTAACACTGCGACCTACAATGCATATCGTAAAAGGCGGCTGAGGTAGGGATTTTTTTTTTCTTTTCGATCCAGAAGCACTTGAGCTTTCAGCTCTTCGGTTCGGTGCCATGGACATCGTAACCCTTCGGTTTGGTGCCACGAAGACCGTAAATCTGGAAAATATGTGGCTTTTCTGCAAGCCCGCGGAATTGAACTGCACTCACAGGGGGCTGTCACCCGTCGTCCAACGTGCTACGAATACACTGGGCAGGTGAGCGGGTAGGGGTATAGGAAAGCTACCCTAGTATATAAAAAACATCGCAGTAATCGGATGTTATGGCCTACTTGTAGTCGCATAACTGGCACAACGTACAATCGCTCTTAGGCTCGGATCACATACATATCACAAAGAGTGGTTTAACAAGTGGTCGATATGGAGCGCTCGAAGAAGAAGAAGAAGAAGCAGAAGACACTCTCGCACACATATACGCGCAAAGTATGACAATAAAACAGTAAAACTGGTCAGAATCAACGTCTATGCCCTCACAGTTCTATAGAGAAGATAACTGCTACTCGGTCCATTTCAAGCTGCTTAATACGTCAACAACAGATCACTTACACATTAGCTCCGTCGATAAATCAAACTATCCCACAAAGTTCGGGTACACATTTTAAACAGCGAATATGCAATCCCCTGTACTGGGAATTGAACACCGTAAATTAACCTTAAAAACCAACATTTTATTGTTAGACTACCTCCAGCAACACTAATATTCCTACTTGATTCTCAAACAAGTAATTTCTATGAAAAGTGACTTTTTTAAAAAACACCTTCCAGTTAAAGCTTAGGCGCTGAGAACATCCATTAAGTTAATGATTGAAGATATTCGATTTCTGTTCATGGCTGACAATCAGATATCATTTGTAGTTTGGAAATAATAAAAGAAGATCTGACTTTGAGAGTTTTTGTTTTATCCTTTCAATCAATACATCTCTTTGTTATTGTTATAGAAACAGTGTCTACTGTATTGTTGTAGGAGTGTGTACATAACTTTCATTGTTGTATGAGTGTGTACATAACTTTCATTGTTGTAGTGTTCGAGTGTACATAACTTTCATTGTTGTAGGAGTGTGTACATAACTTTCATTGTTGTAGGAGTGTGTACATAACTTTCATTGTTGTAGGAGTGTGTACATAACTTTCATTGTTGTAGGATGAATTAGGGTGTGCTAATATTTAACTTTCATTGTTGTAGAGTGTGTACATAACTTTCATTGTTGTAGGAGTGTGTACATAACTTTCATTGTTGTAGGAGTGTATATAACTTTCATTGTTGTAGGAGTGTGTATATAATCTTCATTGTTGTCAGGGAGAGTGTGTACATAACTTTCATTTGTATGATGTGTACATAATTTCATTGTTGTATGATGTGCTACATAATCTCTCATTGTTGTATGAGTGTGTACATAATCTTCATTGTTGTATGTAGACGCAATAAAGCAAATCAAATCATAGTACAAATGACGCCAATTTTGAAATGTAAACATGTTGCCATGAACATTAAAAGAGCATTGTGCAGCACATCTTTCACGATCCTATCAGTATGGTATCAGTTCCAAACCTGGATGATGGCATCAAACGATAGAAGAAAACTAGTCCCGACAGAAATGAAGTGTCTACGTAGAATGATGGGAGTAACAAGAAGACATTACGTTTAGAAATGAAGAAATCAAGGAACAAGTGGGTATAACACTAGTACTGAACTTCATTAAGACACAATAAATTAATTAGTTCGGTCACATAAAGTTAAGTTATTTGTATATCCTTGACAGGATTTTGCGAATCAACCCCAGCTTTTTAACGATGTTTGTGATTTTTCTAGACATTATTACGTTCAGTAGTTTGCCATTGCTTTCTGAACGGGTGGTGCCATCGTCCTTTGTAAAACTCTACGCGAGCAATTTGCACCCAAACTGTCCGCAGCGTGATTCGAACTCAGAACGTCGGCGTTAATAGACCGAGTCATTTTCCCCTAAGCCACAGACGCCACCTCGGTTACATAAGCAGACTACAAACAGACAGATTGACCTCAAAGGGCAATGTTACTCCGATACAGTGCACCTCAAAGGGCAATGTTACTCCGATACAGTGCACCTCAAAGGGCAATGCTACTCCGATACAGTGGATACAAAATAAAAGGCTGTCCACGCAAAAGGTGAACCTAAGAAATAACAGAGGGGTGAAAAATACTATTTATGATGCGCACACAAACCTTTTCTATAAATCTTTTCTTATCCTGACGTTGTCAGGCAAAACAGGGTTAAAGAAAAGAAGACGAATATATTCATCATTTGTTTAGCGTAGAAACGAGGACACTAAAGAAACAGCTAGAAAACGACATTTCAACCTTTGAAACGTTGAGTTACAGAAGAATTATGCGTAAATTAGGAAAGAGGACACTAAAGAAACAGCTAGAAAACAACATTTCAACGTTTGAAACGTTGAGTTACAGAAAAACTATGCGTAAATTAGGAAAGAAAAATAAGAAAAATGAACTTCTGGAAAAGCTAAGAATAAAGAGAAAATTGTTCTACTAAACTTTTCCAGAACTTCTTAATTTTTTTGTTTTTTTTTCTTGATAAAATATGGTCCCAGTTTTTTCTATAAATCCATATTTCAAAGCTTGAAATTTCAGCCTTTGTTTGAAAGGTTCAAACACATCAATTATTTTGTGCACATAAAAAAGACATGAGACTGCTGAAAACTATAGTTGAAGTAAAGGTTGACGGTAAGAGGACAAGAGTAAGACATTGATATTAGTTTGTGTTCCTCTCGTATCAATCAGGGTTTAAAAGGGTCTGCAAGTAAGTTATCGATAACGCTCTATCCTGGGCAAATCGTTCAATTTCTTTCAACGAATTGCGATATTTCTCGTCCCTATAATAAAAAAAATGGTTTCGTGTTTTACGTAGTAAGCCCTCTTTCCTTCTTGATCATTTCTTATCAGAGTATGCCCAACATATCTCCATCTTTTCTTTCTTATAACCGTTCTTATTACGGGTTGACCAGACATTTCTCTAGATTTAATCACCTCTCCTGAAGTTGTGCCATATTATGTTGATTATTTATCCTCAGACATCTATTATCAAATGCATTCAACTTACTCTCCATATCTTTTCTTTAATCATGTTTTGTCTCACAGCGTCATGATAAGAATAGATTTATATAACTTTGTTTTTGTGTGTGCTTCATAGATATTGTCTTTCGCCGCCTCTGTTATTTCTTAGGTCTACCTTTTACATGAACTGTCTTTTGTTTTGTATCCACTCAATTATTTATGCTCAAAAAATGATGAAGAGATTTCGAGATAACATTAGAATTGATAATTTTTTATTTCAGATAACGGGATAATTCAAATATAAACAAAACATGAACAGAATGTAACCACAACACACTTCAGAGTGTCAGCTGCGTGTACATCACTATGAAACCGTTCACCATCATCTCTTCCGGTGCCAAGCTCTAGATGATGTCTGGAAGATTCTTAATCCTTGTCTTCTTCTTTTTCTTCGAACGCTCCATATCGACCACTTGTTAACCACTCTCTGCGATTTGTAAGTGATCTAAGCTTAAGAACGATTGTACGTTGCGCCAGTTATGCGCATACAAGTAGGCCAGCACATCCGATTTCTTCGATGAGTTTTATTTACTAAGGTAACTTCTCTAGGTCCTACGTAAGTCGCCTCTTACGACATGCCTTGTAGGTCGTAGTGGTGCTATTCTTTGCTTCACTTGTAGGTCCCTGCACCACATGGTAGCTTAATACTCAAAGGTCGGATAAATGTAATACATTATATGGAAAGAAGCAACAATTTACAAACACATGCAGATATAACATTCAAGCAGTGGTCTGAAAGAGAAGAGACCAAACACCGTTAGATTATAGAAGATGACGAAGATTATAAACATAAAGAGACATATAACCGTTGGACAGAATGCATCAATATGATAACGGGGCAAGCACAATGGTGTTCACCCATAGGTGCTCAGTTTCCCCCAACATATGTTGAATGGTATGCATACTG
The DNA here is from genome assembly GCA_020796225.1 of Arion vulgaris. Classification (NCBI taxonomy): domain Eukaryota; kingdom Metazoa; phylum Mollusca; class Gastropoda; order Stylommatophora; family Arionidae; genus Arion; species Arion vulgaris. Next base: position 5,133,499 of record CM036753.1, on the reverse strand, counting down.
ATGGTTCCCGTGGCTCGCTGGTTAAATACACTCCTCTCTCTGCCCTTCAAGCATCCATCTCTACTTGTACAGCATCTAGTTACATACTTATTAAATCGCTGGATTGATTCAACATTACTTTTAGTGTCATCAACCAACAGTAGGTCGTCAAGAGACCAAATGAAACCTCTCTTATTCATCTTAAACTTCCGAACAATCGATGCTTTCGATGCAAGCATGTCCGATCTCTCTTTGCCGCGAACACTTGAATGACCAGGACAATAGATCCATGTGAGTCTCTTGAGGTTGGAAGTCTCTATAGACGACATCTACTCATATCGCCACCTTCCATTCTGGATTTTCCGAAGCATTGATTGGGAGTCAGAAACAACAACAGCCCAAGAAAACAGTCTCATAGATCCAATGGAGGGGCAGCAATAACAGACTCATCCTCCATCCACATACTGAAAGTAGTTGTTCTGTATGCTTCATTTCACTCTGCAACAACCCTACCATGCGCACTAGCCAAGAAATTCCAGCCTGACTTCCCACTCCGATGCTAATATATTGTATGTAAGAGATGACATGTAATGAAACAATCATTCTGCGCAAGCTGGACATTAACTTATTTAATGAATGTCTTTCCGCACATTCTTGACATCTCCCATAGTAAATAGCATCGTCACAGCTCTAAGTGATTTATCTGCAATCTTTCATTTATTGCACTAATTGTTACTTGTATTACGAGAATAGTCAAGTATAAAACCTAGTAAACCATGAAATGAGAGCTTTATAAACGGGTTCCATTTGGCTTTAAGTACAGTTTGCCACTGACCTGGCACATTGTAACGTAATGCTTCCTTTCGAACCGTCGTTAAGTCACCGGTAGTAAAGTGTTACTAGTGTTGAGATGTCAAGTATGACTTAACATTAACCAGGTCGTATGCGTTAAACGGCTATCATCTCAATCGTATTCGTTATTTTATTATGTAGCAAAGAAAGCTGATGTTATTTGAATGAAATTACGAGTACAATATAGATTAGGTAGAAAAATGTGAACATTCAATAAGAAAAGAAAAGACAGCTAAGTGATGCTGTTTTATACTTTGATTGAATGATTGATTGATTGATTTATTGATTGATTAGGTGTAATCTCTACAACGAATGTCGACTGATAATGATCTCCAACACTTTCTGAACATCTCCAACACTTTCTGAACACCTAGATTTAGTGTTCTTGAAATCTCTTCAGGATAAAAAGAACAATGTTATTTCCCTCTTGTAGTGCGTTAATAGAAACCACTTTGTCTGTGATGAACCAAACCTCCTCCCCAGCTTTTTAGTGGATTTAACTTTTTGTAATATTTCTTATTCCTACAATATTTTTCCCATCTTAAAAGCCAATGGCTGTCCATCGAATTATCAGAGCAAGTGGCTACAGTTTACAGCACAATACAACCATTATCAGAAGCAAGTGGCTACAGTTTACAGCACACAATATTATCAAAGCAAGTGGCTACAGTTTACAGCACACAATATTATCAAAGCAAGTGGCTACAGTTTACAGCACACAATTTCATTAGTAAAAATATTTAACTATCTATAACAATATTTTCAGAAACAAGTGGCTACAGTTTACAGCAAAACAATAGTTATCAAAGCAAGTGGCTACAGTTTACAGCAAACAATATTAGTAAATATTAACTATCTATAACTATCAAAGCAAGGTGGCCTTTTATGCAGTTTACAGCACACAATATTAGTAAATATTAACTATCTATAATTTGAAAATATAATCTATCTTCATGCACACAACACTGCCCCAGGTATGCTTGCCTTGTCCGCTTTGATTTAGCTCAGATAATTATTTTTATTTTTTTATACATATATTTCAAGTTTTGATGGTCAAATATTATCATATGGGGCGGACCAGGTGTGACATGCATGGTATACGATACGCGTTCTTTACATTGTTATAGCGTGCATGTTAGTGACGATGGCGCTTTAACTGTACACATAAGTGTGGGAAATTTCCAAGTCTGTACAACAATTACATCGCGTTACATATTTAAGGATGTAAGGATTCCAAGTCTGTACACCAATTACATTGCGTTACATATATAAGGAAGTAAGGATTTCAAATCTGTACAATATTACATTGCGTTACATATTTTTTTTTTCCGATCCAGAAGCACTTGAGCTTTCAGCTCTTCGGCTCGGTGCCATGAACATCGTAACCCTTCGGTTCGGTGCCACGAACACCGTGAATCTGGGGAACATGTGGTTTTTCTGCCAGCCCGCGGAATTGAACCCGCACACACAGAGAGCTAGTCACCCGCAGTCCAACGCGCTAAGAACACGCTGGGCAGGCGAGCACGCGTTACATATATAAGGAAGTAACATATATAGGGAGAGAGCCACTGTAGCGTAGTTGTTAGTGAACTCGCTTCGCAAGGCTGGTGGTCTTTCCCGACCACGACGGATTTTCCCGCTCAGGTCGACCCAGCCTCAACTGGGTACCAGACATGCTCTGGAAAAGTAAAGGCGGCCGGGGTGATGCTGACCACATCATCCATTGTGTGCCGACGGTCAATGAAAAATACAGGCCTAACACTATATTGACCTATATACCACGAGGTATGAAATGGTTCCTTCACTTTTTTACTTATATAGGGAAGTAAGGATTTCAAATCTGTAGAACAATTACATCTCGTTACATATATAAGGAAGTAAGGATTTAAAGTCTGTACAACACATACAGCACGCCTTTTCTATAGTTGTAAGTATGAGTTATAAACTTGCAACGGTGGGTCCACTTGCAAATATAAATATGAATTATAAACCTGCACAGTGAGAACGGTTCTTTACTTACAAATATAAGTATAAACTATAAACCTGCACAGTGAGAACGGTTCTTGACTTGCACATGTAACTGTGTATTTCAAACTTTGACAGCATATAATCACAGACAGTTGGTATAACTACATATTCTCTCCATCTCATAAATGAATAGATGGATATGTAAAACAAACCAACATTACTAACACATACACCAAATAATATATGTTTACGCCATATCACTAACAAGTTTACATGAAAACAAACACAACATGTGACTGACAAGAACGATTGAAACTTACCAGGAGACCTGTATCCAAATTTCACTTCCACCGCTGTAAGCAGAGTTTCAGGAAGTAAAACGAGAAATGCAGCCACAAGGTGTACCATCTGAGATAGTGGACAGAAGTGTCTCCAAACCATTTTGATACTTTCCCGTGTGCTACTGATATCCTGTGTTGCACCCATAGGATATCCGAGTGCATGATCTCGTCCAAGTTTTACTCCGTCGTTGGCGAAATTACCGACCTTGATAAAACAAGTTAAACAGAAGAACGGCAGCATTAGAAGGGACACTATTGTAGATCCTAGTATTAAATGTACCTCACTAGGGTTCCGCTGCCACCAGGCCAGGCTTTAGAAGCCGCTTCTGTATGCCGTTTTACAGACTTGTAGCTGGAGTAGCAGTGTATCCCCAAAGCAATGAAACAGTAGCATATCGATGAGAATGAGTTGAGAGTAGAGCTTTGAGTGATTATTCCAACCATAATGGATGGGTCTTGTTGGGAAATAAAATGGGAAAAGTCATGAAGGAAACATGATTTCATCAAATTCTTTCCAATTCTATAATCAAATTCAAGTACATCTTATCGTCACATATTCAGAAGTCGTTAGTTCACAGACTTTGTTTCATTGCGATATTTGGGGATTTGCAAATCCTGTATACGAGTGAGTTACCAACATATAATCATTTTAGTAAGAAATTCTTCCTGTATATGAGTGAGTTACCAACATAGAATCGTTTTAGTAAGAAATTCTTCCTGTAGATGAGTGAGTTACCAACAAATAATCGTTTTAGTAAGGAATTCTTCCTGTATGCGAGTGAGTTACCAACTTATAATGTTCGAGGAGTTCTTCTCGTATACGTGCGAGTTACCAATAGTTAATCGTTTGAGTAAGAAATTCTTCAAACACGACTCCACACTACAGAAGCCATCTAAGATGTATAAATATCCACATGTGGAAATATTCTGCTCCACTCAGATGCAAACCGTTTCTTTCATTTATAGATCATACATGATATACGACATCCACCTGCATTACTAAATGTTGTACGGATATCATCACATCCTTGTACACTTTGCCAACATCTGGATGTATTCACATCAACCTTGACACAATTTATATAGATCACTTATTTAATGTTATCCAGATTCTATTGTAGCTCAGGTACTTCAAAAGGTACACACTGAATATCAGTGTTCAAAGTACTCACACCAAAAAATGTTCAATATTACCTGGGTTCCAGAATCCCTTTCATCACACCATTAGCATCACTTTCTGTTAGAAATAAAAGCATAATTTGGCACCGTTATAAAACTGATGTGAAAGTCACATGTCTTGCATATACTTCATGAATATTTAAGTGCTAGTCACGTGGATAAACATATATGTACTTTTGAATATAAGTGTTACAGAAGAGTCCGTCGTTTCTCATGGACAGAGAAGAGAACAAATAGATATGTCCAGAAAGAACTCAAAATCAAAGAAAACTGGCTGATGCTGTAAATAAGAATGAGAAAATTGAAGTATTTTGGACATATAAAAGATACGAAGGGTTGGAGAAGACCATCATGGAAAGAGGCATCCCAGCAAAGAGGAAGACCATGGAGAAGATGGATTCATGATGTTGCTGATGGTTTGAGCATGACGGCTGCAAAGGTGGTAATCTGGCATATGGAATAAAAAGTTGGCGCCGGATAGGACACACCCTGTAAATACCCGAAGGGGAAATATAACAGAAGAACACTTTCCTTGAACCCGCAGGGAAAGCGATAGAGAGGAAGCCTAGAAAACATGAGTTTATTTTGAAATAGATGAACGATTTACGAAAGAGCTAGAAGGAGTTACAAGAGATAGCTAAAGATAGAAAAACTTGACAAGAGTGTGTGGAGGGCTCATGCCCAACCGGGGTTTAAAATACGCATTATTAGAGTTATATAATTCTTCTCGTACCTTATACGTTACATGGGGTCTGCAAGCAATTTATCCACACCGCTCTATCCAGGGATAACTCACTCAATCTCCTCCATGTGCCCGTGTGGTCTGCAAGGGAGGAAAATAATAGTACCACTGCAAGCTACCATGCATGTCATAAGAGGCGACTGATGTAGGCCCTAGGGATGCTACCTTAGTAAATAAAACGCAGTGCAGAAATCGGATGTGCTGGCCTACTTGTAGACGCATAACTGGCACAGTGTACAATCGCTCTTAGGCTCTGATCACATACAAATAACACAGAGTGGTTGACATGTGGTCGATATGGAGCGTTCGAGAAAGAAGAACAAGAAGAATCTCCTCCATGGAACTAAGACCGATATTCCTTCTAATAGAGAAGAAGAACCTCCGGAACTAAGACGATATTTCGCCTCAGCAAAGTTCGTTTCATGGTCTCCTTAGGTCGACCTCTCTTTCTTGAACCCTTTTGCATCCCACTTCAATGCCTGCTTTGATATTCTTTGATCATTTCTTCTCAAGGTGTGTCCAACATATCTCATCTTCTCCTTCTTATAACAGTTGTTACTAGTGATTGACCAGACATTTCTCTGATTATTATGAGAGATAGAGCATTGTTATTCCTCTCCAATTTTTATGTAAAAATGAACAGTTTTTATATCTTATCCAACTTTTTGTGCATACTTTTCTGCATGTTTCTAAAAATAGATCCATGATAAATATATAATACAAGACACATATCACAAGATTTAGAATATTTTCTTCACGTCTAAACTAGCCTAATCAGAAGACTCTTCATGTACATTTGACTAGCTACGCACACACTCATAAAATAACAAACTTTAAAAATGTTGATTGCATCATCACTCAGTTGCCTGTGATATCTAAATTTAGTCATCAGGTGGGGTGAGTAAGCAATATAGGCTAGATATATTCCTCTGAAAAACATTTTTTAACACTTACTGCGTCCACCTCTCATAAAATAACAAACTTAAATTTGTGCATCATCACCAGTTGCCTGTGATATCTAAATTTAGTCATCAGGTGGGGTGAGTAAGAATATGAGCTAATATATTCTCTGAAAACATTTTTAACACTTACGCGTCTCACCTGTCGCCCTTGATAAGCAAAGTATACAAAAATTTGTCACGCAATATAAACAAAACAAAAATGTTGTATCACGATTCGCAAATGTTCAATTGGTTGGTTGTAAATATTGACAAAACACCGGTTTATCATTTCTGACCTCAAAAATAAGATATTAATATGATTAATGATTTCACTTATTTACATCATACTTTATTGCGCCGGTTGCCATTTTGTGCAATTCGCGAATGTGTTCAATACGTAATAAATGGTGCTCATTTTAGTGAACACTGTCGGTACAAGTGTGCATTTGTGATTTTCAAACCTGTCGAGGTTTGAGTTCGTTTTAAGGAGGGAGAGGGTGAGAAAGAGGTGAGAAGAGAGGGTGAGAAAGAGGAGGGTGAGAAGAGGAGGGTGAAGGAGGTAAGAGGAGTGAAGGTTTTTTTAAAATCTGGCGTAGTGGTTAGTGCACCGGTGACGTATTTAAAATAGACTGGGATCGCTTCCAAGTATGGTTCATTCAACCCAACTGCAGTGGCTTCAGACTCACTGAGTTGAAAAGTATAGATTACTTTCACGGTGTCTATGTATTCTTTAGTTTAGTTTAGTCGGTGGGTTTCCATCACTACATATCGAACCAATTAGTTCCTAAGTGCTCCGATCTCCTCAGTGTGTCTCTCAGTTTAGTTTAGTTTAGTAGGTGGACTATCATCACTACCAGGGGCGGCTCGTCATTAAGGGCCAGTGGGGCCCGGCCGTTAATGAGCGGAAAATCATAACAACAGAGATTATGTGTCTTAGAAGAGCTACTGGCCCGCGTGCCCAGCGTGTTCGTAGCGCGCTGGACTACGGGTGACAAGTCCTCTGTAAGTGCGGGTTCAACTCCGTGGACTGGCAGAAAAGCTACAGGTTCCCCAGATTGACGGTGTTCGTGGCACCGAGCCGAAGAGCTACGATGTCCATGACACCGAGCCGAAGAGCTTTCAACTCAAGTGCTTCTGGGTCGAAAAAAAAGAAGAGCTACTGGTATGACAATAAGAGACCAAATTAGAAATTAAAAAATCAGAAGAAGACTGGATGTGAAACCAGTCATGCAATTCATAAAAGAACAACAGATTAAATGGTTTGGACACCTGACAAGAATGTCCTGGTATCGCCTACCACAAAGAGCCAAACATAAAAAATATAACGAGTAAAAACAAGAGAAAACCAAGCAAAGGAGCGACGGCATCAAAAACAGCCTAACGAAAATGAATATCAGCTTACAAAGTGCCTTAAAACAAGCACACACAGGATCACTACGTTCCCCCCTTCCTAACACTTATTTAAAGAAGTAAATGGTGGAAGAGAAGAAGAAGAAGTCAGTTGTCAGTTGAGTTGGCGGAACACGTAAAAACAATTATAAAGTACTATAAATTTACAAAATACAAAAATAATGACAATACACAGAAACGTTTCGACCAAATAGTCTTTATCAAGCAAAGATTAAAGGAAAGTGACTAATTTCACTTCTTTCACAGAACACTACTTATAGAATAGAACAATCATCTCGTACAGTTCACAAGTTTACCAAGCAGATTATATATTATTTATTGTTTGTTTAGTAGGTGAACCTTAAGCCGAGCACGCCTCACCTAGGCCTATTATTATATCAACGTTAGGTCACAACATGAAATAATTCTCTTGAGAATCCATAGTTATACTAATTTTAAATTTATTTCGATCTTCAAGCTAATATAATATGTGGCCTGCGGTCGTAAGTTCATGGTTTGTCATACGGATGACGCAGTCACGTTCCAGCGCAGTTTTTTGTGTGTTTAAATCTTCTCTTGACACTCATGTCGTGAGATATATCCGAAATGTTTAATTGTCTTGGATTTTATGTTATTTAAAAGCCAACTCATTTTAATCTCAAGCTGTTGCAGAACAGAAGCATTTGTTCATTTCTCGAAAGGGGCAATAACTTCCCGGAATAGGCAATAGTAAATATTCCAAAAACCACGATTTTCCAAAATTTGTGTCGGGTCCCACTAAGAATAATGACCACAAGCCGCCACTGATCACTACATATCGAACCAACTAGTTCATAAGGTGTCTCCCTCGGTATGTCTCTCAGTTTAGTTCAGTTTAGTTGTCGGATCATCATCACTACATATCGAACCAATTAGTTCATAAGGGCTCCGATCTCCTCCTCAGTATGTCTCTCAGTTTAGTTCAGTTTAGTTGTCTGATCATCATCACTACATATCGAACCAATTAGTTCATAAGGGCTCCGATCTCCTCCTCAGTATGTCTCTCAGTTTAGTTCAGTTTAGTTGTCGGATCATCATCACTAAATATCGAACCAATTAGTTCATAAGGGCTCCGATCTCCTCCTCAGTATGTCTCTCAGTTTAGTTCAGTTTAGTTGTCGGATCATCATCACTACATATCGAACCAATTAGTTCATAAGGGCTCCGATCTCCTCCTCAGTATGTCTCTCAGTTTAGTTCAGTTTAGTTGTCGGATCATCATCACTACATATCGAACCAATTAGTTCATAAGGGCTCCGATCTCCTCCTCAGTATGTCTCTCAGTTTAGTTGTCTGATCATCATCACTAAATATCGAACCAATTAGTTCATAAGGGCTCCGATCTCCTCCTCAGTATGTCTCTCAGTTTAGTTCAGTTTAGTTGTCTGATCATCATCACTACATATCGAACCAATTAGTTCATAAGGGCTCCGATCTCCTCCTCAGTATGTCTCTCAGTTTAGTTCAGTTTAGTTGTCGGATCATCATCACTAAATATCGAACCAATTAGTTCATAAGGGCTCCGATCTCCTCCTCAGTATGTCTCTCAGTTTAGTTCAGTTTAGTTGTCGGATCATCATCACTACATATCGAACCAACTAGTTCATAAGGGCCCGATCTCCTCCTCAGTATGTTCTTCAGTGTGTGTCGACTAACGACACCGATGTTTTGTTGGTTTACTATTCCTCTTTGGCTACTACTGGACAGAGCTGACATCGTGAACGCCCTCATAGAGCGTGGCCGCAGAGAAGACCTTCATCTAAACCAATCCACGTCAACTACTAGATTGCGAGAACTGGGTTTGAAGATTGGTGTGGCAAGAAAAGAACGGTACAACAGGTATACGAGTCGGCTCATCAATCAAAATAGAACTGGTACGGTCAGTCGCTGGACGCTGTTGGAGATATTGCGAAGGAGATTGGAGCACCTATGGACGATTCTCCTAGTATGCTGGTATGTGCAACTAACGACACTATGTTTTGTTAGTATATTCTTTTTGGCTACTAGTATAATACTCTTGTTTAGCTACACCACATTTGATTTGGTATTCTTTCAGTAGGGTTAGGATTGAAGATGCAATACTTAATTCTTGATCATGTTCTCTCTCTAGGGAGAGGGAGAGATAGAGAAGAACGTGTAAATATTACTTTGACATATGCCTCAAATATTACTTTGATAATAAATGTTATTACTAATACTACCACTATAATCTACTAATGATCAGATTTGAATTCTGATATGAATATCCTGTATTGATTATCTGCTTATCATCTTTTGAATATCCAAAGGGGTGTGGGTATTGAGTTGATGTCGTCAAAACTGGAGCAGGATAGTAGTGATTGATGTCGTCACAAACTAGAGCAGGATAAGTAGGTCTACCATTTGATGATTGATGACGTCATAAACTGGAGCAGGATAAGTAGGTCTACCATTTGATGATTGATGACGTCACAAACTGGAGCAGGATAAGTAGGTCTACCATTTGATGATTGATGTCACAAACTGGAGCAGGATAAGTAGGTCTACCATTTGATGATTGATGTCGTCACAAACTGGAGCAGGATAAGTAGGTCTACCATTTGATGATTGATGTCGTCACAAACTGGAGCAGGATAAGTAGGTCTACCATTTGATGATTGATGTCACAAACTGGAGCAGGATAGTAGGTCTCCATTGTATGATTAACTAGCAGTATTAGGTCTACATGTTGTCTCTTGAATTTTCTTGATCAAATGTAAAATGTAGCACACATTATACTATTAATATTGCTTTTTAAATCAAATACCGTTTTTAGACTTTATTGTACGAAGTCACTTCACCGCACATTTCTATGCCCTAGTATGCAGGAGGTTGGAAGGGGATGGCAATTAGTTTCCTCACGTTTGGAAGTCGAGTGTGGGTTCAACCCCAACCATCTTGTGTCCGAGTCAATAAGCGAATAATGCTAATACTAAATTGTTAAGTTCTGGTTTTTGACAACTCATCTTGTGTGGCAGATACACGTGACTTAGAAACGCTTATCATTTATCAGTTATATGAGAACTATCTTCATATGCATAGTATTTCTTATACATATCCAGGGGCGGCTGGTCATTAAGGGACCAGTGGGCACAGCCCCACTAAAAATAATGAGTAATGTGTATTTATTATATTTGAAATTATATAAAATAAAATATAACCTAACCCAAACCATGATTTTTCCGAAAATGTTTGTCTGGCCCCTCCAACAAAAATTATTACGAGCCGCCACTGTACATATCCATAGGTGCCTCGATAATTGCTTTTACAACTCTAGCAGATTCTAGACGCCAGTTTGATGTTGACTAATCAATTTTTGTGCATATTAGGTATGTCTTTCTTTTCGGGTTGCACCAATATCGACACCCATCTCTCTCATCTCAATCTGGTCAGTACCTAAAATTTACAACCCTCAAACTCCTCTATTCGGAAAGACTCTGCTTTTAAAATATCATTTCGGTCCATTACAATGCCCTCCGATATCGTAGCTATGCCAGCCAATCTATCAGCTTGTTCATTACTCCTGACTCAGGCGTGCCCAGGGACGAAAATGAAGATTTCTGTGATCCTTGTCTGTGCCAGTGCCTCCATGCAGTGTCGTCTCACCAGTCATGTTTTGACTTTACAATCATACTGGGAACGCTTATATGTGTTATATCGCAGAGCTAAATTTCGGTAATGTTTGTGTCTCTTTGATCTTTCTCATTATTAGAATGCATGTTGCTGATGTATTGTCTGAAACAACATTAACTCTTCCAATACCATTAACTCCGTTGCCCTTCTGAGCTGATTTACTGGCTCATGTTATTTTTTTAATATGACGCAAAGCTAGTCTACTGGATAATTTAGTATACATTACAAAGTAAATGAGACTGGAGGTACAATAAATTAAGGAATGAAAGAGTTAATAGAGATGAAGTGTCTACGCAGAAAGCTGGGAAGTATCAAAAAGAAATTAGTTTGAAATGAAGACATCAGGAAAACAGTTGGTGCAACGTGAGTACTAAATTCATCAAGAAACAACAAATCATTTGGACACAAGGGGACTGCCTAGAGTAGTTGATAGTAGCTCGGCCTGCTAGCTGTGAGACGCCTCATAGCTCGGGTTCGAACCTACTGTCCGGCATTTGTTCGAGTCCCCTGGTCTTACTCAGGACGATAACGTGAGTACCTCTGAAGTCGGAGAAAATCTGCCTGTATGGCGAGGAATACTAATTACGAGTACATTGAGCACTTGGAAATAAAGAAACAAAAGAATAGGTTAAAAGAGGAAAATCTTGGATGGGTCAGGCCGAGGACTGTATTGAACAGGTGTGTACACTTGAAGACATTGATCCCGGTGAAGAATGGATACCAGTACCAAGAGCAATCGCTACATCCTTTTCTGTATGCATCGAACTTGATAAAGAATGCAGGCAACGCAACCCACTTGTTGTGGAGGCAGAGGTTCAGGCATTAATTTCGGAGAACGCATCTGAGCATGATGTAATCATTTATACGGATGGTTCGGTGATTCGACATGTGCGGAGCTCGTGGGCTTTCACTGCTCAGGTCGGAGGTGATGTTGTGAAGGAAGACAGTGGTGGTTTTGCCGTGACTACAAGCAGTCTCACTATGGAAATCATGGCGGTTACCAAAGCGATGATTTGGCTAGAATCACAGACTTTTATCCATGCATGTTTTCTCAGTGACTCAATGAGTATGCTCAGGAAGATTGAAACAGGATGGGCTAGGAGACATTGGATAGAATCGCTGGGGAGGTCTAAGCTGACAAAGATCAGTTTTATTTTTGTGCCAGGGCATGCAGGTGTAAGGGGAATGAACGTGCGGATAGGCTTGCAGGTATGGCTGCTGTCCAAAGCGGACGAGCAATGGACCAGGCTGATATTATAAATTCCTTAAGGAGAGAGGGCGTGTACATGATTCAGGCGATAGCGGTGAATCCACAAACTAACCAGACTGCAAGAACTCAAAGTTAAGTGTGGTGTAGCTCGACAAGAACGCTATGCTGGCAGACAAAGAAGAATTGTAAACCAACAAAGAACCGGTGTCGTTAGTCGCCACACACTGATGGACATACTGAGGGAGAGATCGGAGCACTTATGGACTAATTTGTTCGACGTGCAGTGATGGTGATCCGACGACTAAACTAAACTAAAACTAAACATTGAGCACACGGCTGCCAGTGTAAAGTAATTTACAATGTGCACGCTGCTGCCATTGTAAGAAATTGGAAAACGGATTTTCACGCAAAAATCAGTTTCAGAGATGAAACTTCGTCTGAGTTGAAAGCGGACGAAAGGAAAAAATAAATAAATTTGGACACATAAGCAGATTAGCAACAGACAATGCGCCTCACATGACAATCACGAGCTTAGAAAAGTGAAACCAATGCCTATGAAACGATATTTACTCAGAGTTACTACATCATCATCATCAAATAGCTTGTCTTAAGAAGAAATGAAGGCTGATCTCGCAGTTAAACAGCTGATAGAAGATAATGCAAGGGATGATGATGTTGTTGTATATACCGATGGGTCGGTTCAACGTGGTGAGAAATCCGGCTGTGGTTTCTTGGCTAATGCGCATGGTAGGGTTGTTGCAGAGCGAAGTGGGTTATACAGGACAACTACTTCTAGTATGAGGATGGAGGTTGAGGCCGTTACTGCTGCCCTCCATTGGATTTCTGTTACTTCATTTACTAGGGCAGTTGTTGTATCTGACTCTCAGTCGATGCTTCACAAGATCCAGAAGGGCAGGTTTCGGTATGAGTGGATGTCGTTTATAGAAGTTTCTAACCTCCAGCGGCTTACGTGGATATACTGTCCTGGGCATGCGGGTGTTTACGGTAATGAGAGGCGGACAGGCTTGCATCAACAGCATCGATTGTTGGGGAGTTGAAGATGGATAGGGGGGATATTCTTCGATCTCTTCGCGACTGTCTGTTGGATGAGGACACTAAAATCGATGCTGAATCGATCAAGCGATTTAAGCAGTTTGGAGTTACCCGTTGTTCAAGTCGAACTGGATGCCTGAGAGGCAGAGTGAGATGTGTGTTTAATCAGCGAGCCACAGGAACCATCAGTATGCACACACTTCGATATCTGTTGGGGAGACTGAGCACCTATGGGTCTGCCCGGAGTGCAATGACGTCAGTTTAGTAATCAATAACAAAAGAAGAAATGTGTCACTTTAACAGTCCGTCAGAATTTCTTTCACTTACAGGCAAGATGTCCTACAAGAGGTCATGCTCAGAATTTCTTTCACTTACAGGCAAGATGTCCTAGCAGGGTCATGCCTCAGAATTTCACTTTCACTTACAGGCAAGATGTCCTCCAGAGGTCATGCTCAGATTTCTTACACATACAAGGCAAGATGTCCTAAGAGTCCTGCTCAGAATTTCTTTCACTCACAGGCAAGATGTCCTCAAGAGGTCATGTTCAAACCATCAGTTACATCCCGAATCCATCTTCTCCGCGGTCTTTCTCTTCTCCTCTTTGTCGGGATCCTCCTTACATGGTCTTTCAGTCCTTCTAGTCTCCCATGGTCTTCTCAGTCCTTCGTGTCTTTTATTGTCCAGAGTACCTCATGTTTTTCTTTCATATTTGTAGCATTAGCCAGTGTTCTTTGATTTTAAGCTCTTTCTGGATAGATCTGGTTTTTTTAACTGCGGTTTTTAGTTGTTTAATATTTTTGTAAAGCCATGTTTGTTCTTCTTTTAATTTCCTACATCTAAGTTACTACATCATTAACAGAAAATTATCACAAGCGACTTGTCTTTCGGTAAGATCAGCTCATCCACGTCGCGTGATCTCTGTGGCTATTTGTTCCAAGCTTTCTCACCTGTATTCCAACCTTTCTCACCTGTATTCCAACTCTCACCTGTGACTTCAAATAAGCGTAAATATTGTCTAGCCATTACTCAATGACGGGTTTCTATGGCGTAGAGGTTAGGTGCTCGCCTCTCGTGCCAAAAGTACTCGGTTCGATCCCTCGTGGGGCCATCGGAATATTTTTCTAGAGATCTCTGAACTCAGTGTAGGTGAGATCGAGTTCCTAGTCATATCGGAGACGGACGATAAAACGTAGATTCCGGGTTCAATTTGAGAACGTAAAAGAACTCTTGGCAGTTCAAAATCGAGAAGAGCAGGCTGGAAAACCGCTGCCGGACAAAATTCATTAGAAAAAGATTAAAAATAAAAGTTTACAAAATATCTTCACCATCTTCAAAATTACATCGGAAACCCTCGCCGGTGCTACGGAGTTCGTGCACTGTAGATGAGATCTTCGTGCGTAAAGAAAGATATCGGAGCACACATGGCTACTCACCGAAGTGTAATGATGATGGTCCTATCAATCAAACAGATCCAATAAAATACAGACTTGAACTGATTGGTTATCGTTTACTGAACCGACGTAGTAACACACCGGGCAGACTTATATGTGCTACATCTCCCATGCTGATGGTTCCCGTTGCTAACTCGTTAATTAAATCCTTATCCTACTACTTATGTTCTAGTTTATACAGGCACAACTTCTTCATTTGTGACTTTATTTCTTTTAATTTTTTTTTCCGATCCAGAAGCACTTGAGCTTTTCAGTTCTTCGGCTCGGTGCCATGGACATCGTAACCCTTCGGTTCGGTGCCACGAACACCGTGAATCTGGGGAATCTGTGGCTTTTTCTGCCTGCCCACGGAATTGAACCCGTACACACAGAGGGCTAGTCACCCACAGTCCAACGCCTACGAACACGCTGGGCAGCGGGCATTTCTTTTAATAACAATCTCTCTCTTTCTCTCTCTTTCTTGCGTTCCCGTTTTAATAACAATCTAAATGTTTTAAATTGAAATCATTGGGTGGGATCATCATTCAAATAACGATGATGATGATGAAGATGATGATGATGAAGATGGATTTGGGCATGTCTATCGTATACTTCTACTTCTTCTTCGAAACTTCCCTATTGAATATCTATTAAACCACACTTTGTGATTTGTATGTGATCTGAGCCTAATAGCGATTGTACGCCCGCCTGCCCAGCGTGTTCGTAGCGCGTTGGACAACAGTGTGACAAGACCTCTGTGAGTACGGGTTCAATTCCGCGGGCTGACAAAAAAGCCATAGGTTCTCCAGATTTATGGTGTTCGTGGACAGAACCGAAGGGTTGCGATGTCCATGGCACAGAGCCGAAGAGCTGAAAGCTCAAGTGCTTTTGGATCGAAAAAAATAGCGATTGTACGTTGTGAGAGTTATGTGCTTACAAGTAGGCCAACACATCCAATTTCTGTGATGTTTTTCTATTTACTACGGTACCTTCCCAAGTCCCCTAACTTAGTTGTCTCTTATGATATACCTTGTATGTTGCAGTGTTACTACTCTCTGCTCCCATTGTGAGCCCTGGTAACACACGGGTGAAAAAAAGATTAAAATAAAATTCCTATAAACACTCTCATCATCTTCAGAATTACACCGGACACCCGCGCTGACACCTGGCACAAAGACGGTCAGACACGATTTAATGATGTCCATCGCAACACTCTCCGTATCAGATATGGATATACAAATACCGGGAATTTAGAAGTTTACATTAAAAAAACTATCACATCCAGTTAAATGGTTAATTTGTGATTACTCACCTTAGATTTTAACTTGTAAAACTGCTATACAACTGAACTTTAGTTACTTTAATATACGAAATCTCTCAAGTGTGTCCTCGCATAATTTTATTATTTACATGATGTTAATTTAAACAGAAAATAAACACACACAAAAACATCATTTAAATATATAAATTGCATTGATACGTTTGATATTAAAATAATAATCCAAAGTGGCACACAGCATAAATGAATCTCAAATATATGCCAGGAAATCTTGGCTTTAGTATTTCATTTTTAATTTTCAACAGTTGCATTGTTGATACTAGGAATTATATCCACCTAGAAATCTTAGTGATGACAATAAGAAATAGTAGCCATGCTAAAGCGGTACATAAATCCGAAGAAGACTTGCTATCTGAAGAATATTACAGCAGTCTTTCTAAAACTAACGCGTCGATCAGAACTTCCACTTGCGAACTCAGCGTAGCGGGGTTTGACCTGGCCGCACTGCAGACGCGAAGCATTGTGTTTCTACAATGCAATTCTTTGGTTTGCTTCCAAAGCCTGCTCGTGTTTATGTACTTGCGTGTGGGTGTATATCAGTGTAAGTGCGCGCGCGAACTAGAGAGATGATATATATATAGCGATAAAACAGTTCATTGTGGTCTCTAAATCATATATATGCACATATTTATACATGCATTTTTCCAGTTACTACTTATGGTTGTCAAAAACCAAAATCCAGTCCTTCGAAACGAAATGCTACAGAAAAATCCTACGAATACCATGGACAGAAAAAGGAAGAACACTATGTCCTGAAAGAACTGAATGTTAAAGACAATTGGCTGAAAAACAATATACTGTATAGAAAATTATATACTTTGACCACATCACGATGGCCTGGAGAGAACAGTATTGGAGGACAGGGTCTCAGGATGCAGAGGCAGACCAAGAAGACGATGGCTAGAAGATATCAAAGAAACCATGAATATCACCATCGGCGAAGTGGGTGAACTGGCTAGAGACAGAGTTAATTTCAGATGAGCTGCAAATAGAGCAACGTCCTATAAAGGATACGCACCTTGATGATGGTGATATATATATATATATCTGCCTCGTACTCCAAGAACAAAGCCTTCCATTACCGTTCTCTTCAAACCACTGTGACGTTGAACGTGGCAAAAATATTTCACCTTCCGGGACATGATGTTATTACTGAGTCCAATGTCTCTTCAAAATGCAGGTCTTGTAGGATGTCTTAGTTTTTCCTTCTCTGTCCAGGATGTTCTAAGAACGTTTATGTAACAAATTGTTTCAAAAGCTTCACATTATGTTCTTATTGTACTCGTAAGTTCTGCACACGATTCCCATCCATACACATAATGACCTTTGAACTAGAAAACAATGTACACAAGTGGGTTGTATCTAAAAGGCAGAAAAATCAAGTTTTTCTAACATCAAAAAGCTGTGGATATTGATGTTGCTTTATATAAAAATAAAGCATTTACAGAATCTGTGATTATATATTTCAAATAAATTAGCTGCTTGACCCGAAGGCTTAAAGCTTTATTAGTTTTTCTTTTTTTTTAATGGCTAGTGACGAAGGGCTGACTTTATTGCCCTATAGTTTTGTGTTTGAAACGATTGAAAAGAATGTGTCACGGCCTAAAGAGGCTTTTATCCCCTACATAACAAAGAAAACAAACAATCTATTGAAGAGAACATCCTTCTTTGTCGGTTCGTCTGCTTCCTTTGTACGTTGCGTGTGGTAAACATGTGCCGCACTCTCCAACGGAATACTTCAAGTCCTGTATTGTTCTTAGAGATTTTGAAATTAGAAATAAAAACATAAATTGCTGGATAAAAATTCCTGAATGAAATAGGTCAGCTTGGCAACAGAACAGGTTTTCAGTGGTGCAGATTCTGCATATTGTAGGTTGAACGATTACGCAATCTTAATGATCTTGGTCCTTAGAATCTCAGTATGCACAGATTCTTCTAATTCTTCTTTTTCCGCTCCATATCGACCATTTGTTAACCACTCTTTGTGATTTGTATGTGATCTGAACCTAAGAGCAATCGTACGTTGTGCCAGCTATGCGGTTACAAGTAGGCCAGCATATCCGATTTCAGCGACGCTTTCTATTTAGTATGGTAGCTTCCTATGCCCTACCTCAGTCGCCTCTTACTACATGTCTTGTAGGCCGTAGTGCTACTATTCGTTGCTACCCTAAGGGCCCCGATAACACAAGAGCGTACAGATTATTCAATCCTTGATATTAACTAATTGAAGGATTCACAAGGATGTTCTATAAGGGAAGCTGATTTCTGACAGCAGAGCAGAAGGAAATACCCTTCATTCGTTACAAAGAAATATGCAAACATGACAAGTAGATGTTTGACATAAATAAACACACAACTGGAATGAATTTGCCAGAGACATAGCCAGTTGGAAAAAGACTCTGACAAAACGGGTATGAGAACTAGCAAAGCCAGACTCATATAACTTGTTGACATTAAACGTACCAGGAGAAAGCAGAAATAAAATTAATTAGTCGCACATATTGTCGCTCAACTAACATGATACTAAATAACATTTTCCGTAGCCTTTTCAAACCTTTATGAAATCACTTCACTTCAAATTTCTATGATCTAGTGTGCAGGAGGTAGGAGGACAAATTCCTTTCCTCACTTGTGAAGTGTCAAGTGTGGGATTGAACCTACCACCCTCTTGTGTTCGAGTAGATAGGATAATGCTAACTGTCTTGACTGTCTGTAATACGATTTGTGTAGGGCGGCATAGGGCAGGGGTGACATGAGTCTGAGAAATTTAATGGCCACATGGCTAGGGCAGTCATCGCGAAACTGTTCAGATTATAATGTTTTCTTTATGTCCCTGACAGAAAAAAAACTCCTTAGCTTTACCGGAGATCGAACCCGGTTGCGAACGCTAACAGATTACGTTAATCTGTCCCACAACCGCACACTATGTTATATTAATTGTGCACAAATCAGTCAGAAGTGTCACAGCCATGACTACGTCTGAACTCATAGCTGACGAATCGCCCGTGTGTAGCCAGGGCTCGCAAGGGAGCAAGGAATAGTACACTGGCCTACAATGCATGTCGTAGGCGGGACTGAGGTAGGAACCTAGGAAGCTACCCTAGTAAATAAAAAGCGTCGCAGAGATCGGATGTGCTGGCCTACTTGTAGGCACATAACTGGCACAACGTACAATCGTTCTTAGACCCAGATCACACATAAATCACAAAGTGTGGTTAACAAGTGTTGATATGGAAACGTCTCGAAGAAGAAGAAAAGAAGAAGAAGAAGAGATATGTGACCAAAGAGAAGAAAGGGGGGATGTGTTATTCTTTTTTCTGCGTTCGTTCGGTTTAAAAAATAAAAGTAAAAAACAAGCCACTTATGAACCACTAAATTGTGGTTTGTTGATTAAAGCTATTGAGTGTAATCATCTTGTGTTTCAAGGTCACATCGACGAATCGATTTGGACTCCTCTAGATCTAGCACATATTTAGACACGGTTGAGATGATGCCTGTCTGCCTTTACTTTGGTTAAATTCACTTGAATTATTGAAGCGAACAAATTCATTATGCTGATGTACCTCTCAATTGATGTACCTCTCAATGTTTTACTTACAATTTAGAATCAAACGTATTTTAGTTGAACCTGTTATTCAATAACAAAATCGACTTTGTTCACTGTGAAAAAAATAATGGTTAAAATTAAGTGTCCTTATAAACACAAAACTAACTGTTTCTATAGAAGGTGATCTTTGTGGTCTAATAATAATTATACAATTTCCAGTAGCCTTTTCATACCTTGTGGTATTAAGTCACTTCACATTTATATCCCTCGTGTACAGGAGCTCTAATTTCTTTCCTAAAGGTGTGGAACTTGGAGTTTGGTGTGGCTATTGAACCCACAACCTTCTTGTTCCCCAGTCGACAGCTTATACACTACGCTAATCCGTCCGACCTGTGATCTACTCCATCGAAAGTGCTTGTGAATGCTCATTTAAACATGTTTTACTACGCGTTGCATTAGTTTTGTATTGCGAAACTGAAAGTAACTCAAGTGATATTTTGCATTATTTGTTATTTTCATATTCCTCCAAACCAGCCTATAAAAAATAACAACAAACAAAGCTCGCGCATATAGAGAGTATTGTAACAAGTTGAGTATAGTCGTGTGGGCCAGGTGTGCTTTGCTCACCCAAATTAAACATTCAAAGTTATTTTTAATACTTTGTTTTAAAAGCCTTTTTATAAAGGAAGAACAAATTATTTCACAATTTTTCGTTACATGTTAAAAACAGTATTAGTAATATTGTTTAATAATTGATGTGTTACTGATGAAAAGGAAAAATTTAGTGCATTGTCTAGAAACAGAGATCTGGACATCTTCACCTGCGTGCGGCGAGAATATAGCACACATTTCTATTCTTCTGCACACCACGCTAGAGACAATGCCGTCATATAACTATACAATGCCCAGTAATAATTATAGACGTGTGCGCTAGCAGTTTGTCACTCTGCTAAATTATTTAGTAGAGTTTTGTTTTATACTGAAAGAATTGTACGCAATAGTTTATTTATTATTATAGAGTGCATCTAATCTATTAGTATATAAAACGGGAAATGTAATTTATACATTTGTAAGTTATAATACTTGCATCCCGTGCGTTGCCGGGCTGGCAAGGGGGCAAAGAATAGTAACACTGCTACCTACAAGGCATGTTGTAAGATGCGACTGAGATATGGTTTTAGGAAGCTACCTTAGTAAATAAAAAGTGTTGCAAAATAGGATGTGCTGGCCTATCTGTAGTCGTATAACTGGTACAGCGTACAATTGCTCTTAGACTCAGATCATATACAGATCACAAAGAGTGGTTTAACAAGTGATCGATATAGAGCGTTCAAGAAAGAAGAAAAATAATGCTTGCCAGTATTGTATATGTATAATATTACTACAATAAAATGAGCACATTTTGTGTGAAAATCATTCGAAAAAACATTGAGTACTGTATAAACTTGACGTCCGAGTGGTTACCGGGGCCCAAATTTGGGGTGTAAAGAATAGAACCACTGTTACCTGCCACTTATGTCGTAAGAGGCGACTAGGAGTTTGACTGAAATCGGATGCACGTGTCCGCTAGGGAATGCTAACCTGAAACAAATGCTTGCAGAAAACGGATGTACCAGGCCGTAAGGTGCATAACATAGTGCAACGATCCCTCACAATGAGGAATGGGATAACGGATTCTACGGTTGCCAATCTGTCTCGGAGCCATGCAGTTAGAATGTCAGACCTACCATCACGGGGGTGACCAAAACTTACTGCGGGAAGAGGTCGGCACAAACGGGGAGCAGAGCTCATAGGAATTATATCCTACAGAACTGCTCCCAGTATGCAGACTTGAGAAGAAAGAGGTAACCCACTTACACCAGCGTCCAAGACAAACTGTATGGCGTGGCTGATAATCTGAAGCAGACGGCTACCTTTATTAGAAAATCCGAAATCCTAATCTAGTGAGAATGCAGAAGAAGAAGTATAAACTTTAGACTTGTAGTCCACCTTGCATGAAGGTTAAACAAAATAGTGAAAATTTTATTTTAAATATAAGTGTTACAAAATGGTTCTCCGTATACAATGGACAGAGTTGAAAATGCAAAGGTCTATTCAGAAAAAAACTTGCAATCAAAGAAAACTGTCTGATGCTACAAATAAGAAAATTGAAGTATTTTGAACATATAAAAAGATATGAAAAGACCATCATGGAAGAAAGCATCCGGCAAAGAAGAGAAGAGGAAGACCACGGTGAAGATGTTTCTGGATATAACTGTTGATGTGACCATGACAGCTACAGAGGCTGGGGGAACCATCTGGTCTATCAGAGAGAGAAATCCGAAGGAGTGTTAGGCTGACAAATTTCTGCTCAGAACAAGCTACTGGATGATGATGTATCAAGGATCAGGATACTCCCCTTATTTTAACGGAAATGGTTTTGAAATATAGCAGGGGTGAGAGAGAGAGAGAGAGAGAGAGAGAGAGAGAGAGAGAGACAGGGTCAAGTTAGATTCATGACAGATGATATCAAATATTGACAAAGTTCTGTTATTTGACTATTAAACACCAGTTATAACTGACAGATTATTCTAAATGATGCTTATAATCGACTCCCAACATAATATATCTGCGCATATTATATCCCCGCTTCATTATAAATAAAATTGCATTAGTACCATTAATACCCATAGTCTTTTTCTTGTGAGACAAATATTGATACTGCTAAATTGGACAATTTTGTCCCCAGGTTATCGGTAGTTTGGTTAGGGTTAACAGCTAAAATCTATAAAAGTGGCTTTGTTATTTATATCCGAAAACTGCAATGAAAATCTGACATAGTTTTAGAAGCAATTTCAGCAGTAAAACCTCAAGTATAGTTGCTGAACTTAGATCTAATCAAAGTGTTAGTGATAAATGACAATCAAATGTTCCATTGGGAAAGGAAAGAAATGAGAGAGAGAAAGGGAGAAAGAGAGAGGGAGAATAGAGACCAGTCTTTTTTAGGCTAGAACTGTAGTATAATTAGATTATTTAATAGTTGAGACTATGTGTTGTACTTCTATGTAGAAGTGCAACACATAAATACGAGACATGACGCTTTTGTGTAGTAAAATAGTGACGTGTTAGTAACGTAGGGGAGATGACGAAAACATTGGACACGGTCAGATGTGCTCATGCATTGTCCGCAAGTAATGATAATAAATACAGATGAAACGATTCCACCTTGTTTGTTGGTATGTCATCCTGTGTGAGCCCTTAGAAACTACCTATGTGTGTGAACCCTTTGGAAAGTACTCACCCTACTGAGACCCCCACCTATAACAGAACAATAGTATGGACAGTGCCAATGTGACGACCACACAGTAACCTAAACAACTTTAGGCTCTAGTAGAGACCAAGTACTTTCACACACACACGCACGTGCGCACACAGACACGCGCGCACACACAAGCGTACACACACACGCGCGCACACACAAGCGCACACACACGCGCGCAGAATTGCTATACTTTGGATTGCTTCTAAGCGGGGACCACATGTAAGTCTTAAATCAAATATGATTACCAAGAAAGTAGGGTTGTCCTCCTTTGATAGTGGATTGTTGTCTAGGTGTAGATCGACAGGGTTGGGTTTAGCAGAGAGTGAGAAGAGTGTTATGCTTCCCCAATTGTATGTCCATTTCTTAACTGCGCTTATGCACAGCCAACTCTAGATAACTAGGCCAGACAACTGACAAGGGTTCCCTGACCTAGATCAGAAAAGGGGGCCGGAAAATATAGATGTTGGATAGAGCACTGCAAGCTTTTTTGCAATTTTACTCAATTCTGTGAGTCTATGGTTATTTATTGGTGAAAATATTCATTATACTTATTGTTAAACTTAATTTGTTGCATAATATAACTTCGATTTAGCATTTTGTGTTGATTTTAAAATTAATTCGTCTATATACACCAATACTGGAATGCGAGGTCACATGGTGTAGTTGGTCGGTCTCTCTCTATCTCGATCGTTCTAAGGCTATTTTTATCATTCTATTGTGATATATAAATAGCCAATAACATCAGAACGTAATGTACGTGCACCAACCTTCAGCACCTATTGCAGCACAGTTGCTTATCCTTGGGTGGGGTGTTCGATTTTAGCCAGCGTTTGTTTGCGGTACACTTTCCGATAGCCTTTGGCTGCCTCCAGCCGAACCCACAAGGCAGCGGGTTGCCATTTTCTTTCAGGGCAGCGACCCTTAGACAGCAAAACCGGTCGTTTTAAGGAACACCTTGGTTTGCCGCCCGTTCAGGTTTATTTACGGTTTGCTCCGCTAGCCTTTGATTGTCCCCAATCAGACTACAAGGCAGCAGTAGTTCCCTGCGAGCTGAAACGTGCACTGGCTTTACCTCTGCTGGGCTTTCCAGTTGTTCTGTACATTTGGGTGGGACGTACACCCTCTTGGCTGCCATGCTAGCCGCTGCAGTGGTTGTCTCGCTTTGCGCGCTTGCCGTGCCGGCCTGCCCCTCGATGGGGCCCACTATGACTTTTCCAGCGTGCGTGCTCGCCCTGCCCTGGTGCCTACCTCACCATTTCCGTCAATTCCTACTGAGCTGTTCGATTTCGAGGGGCAAAGCCGAGTTCGCCCCATGATGCCCACGTACAACTTAACTCGACTCCCAGCATACTCATTTGCTCTAGAGTAGTGCCTCAAGAGAGAGCATGCTTGGACTCCGAATTTCGTCACACGCGGGTCAACGTTCCTTCGATGGTTTTCATTCGTGCCCCCATCTCTGTGATAGGGGCTAGACTTTTGACCTATGTGGACCAACGTGCGGCCCAACTCATCACCCGGCATACTCATCGGCTCAAGAGAGTACATCAAGAGAGAGAATGCTTGGGCTCTGAATTTCGCCACACTCGGTCAACGTCCCTCGATGGTTTTGATTCGGACTTTTGACCCATGTGGACCAATGTGCGGCCCAACTCATCATCGGGTATACTCATCGGTTCAAGAGAAGTATATCAAGAGAGAGAATGCGTGGGCTCCGAGTTCCGCCCCACGATATTCCACATGTGTCGTTCTAGCTTTTCCCATCGGCCGGGAGATGCGAGCATTAATAGTCACTCTGGGAGTTCACTCGTCTGTGTTGCGAGCGGATCCCATCAAGCATGACTACCTTTGCACCTCTACTTGCCCCAGAGTAGCTCTCCACGGCACCTGCCCTCTTAGCCAGACCGGAACTACCGTCTGTTACCAGGGTCACCACTTGGAGGTGAGAACAGGGGATTAGAGCCATCTCTCTAATCCTGGCGCGCCGCTTCATTGCGCCTTTGACCCCGGTTGGGGTCTGATTTCCCATAATTCTTACCTGAGTCCGAAGGCCCATACGTTTATAGTTGGCTCTGGTTTATGGCTCCTTGCGTTCTGGTCTTAGTCTTGTCAGTATTCATTCCGCCCATATGGTTAGGACATTCGCATGAAGTACCTTATGGAGATGTTGTATATATTCACAATACTGTAACTTCCTGTTAGTGTACAGTTACATTCATGTCATTTTATAATATTCTAAGGTAGCAACGATAAAATGAAAATAATAAAACGTATCAGTCACGAAGGAGGAGATGAATGTGACATTAAGAGAAGGTTGGGTGAGGTACGAAGCGCATTCCTGACCCTTTCAGACGGTATGGAAATCAACATCAGAACCAAGATCTTACAGCTGTGTTCTACCAACTTTACTATACGAATCAGAATGTAGGAATGAACACCGATAGCGAAGTTTATATCACGCTTCGCTTATAACAACGTGCGGGGCTAATTCCACGGTTCGAGGACACGTGGGTCTAAAAACATTTTTAATGTACGCCATGTTTCCAGATCCATCACGCAAAAATCAGCCAGAATTGCCATATTAAGCAATCTGAATATGAATAGGTTCGTAGCGGGCCAACGCCCGTGTGTTGTTGGGCCTACAGGGGAAGCAAAGAATAGAAACACTGCGAAATACAAGGCATGACGTAAAAGGCGACAGTGGTAGGGGCCTAGGAAAGCTACCCTAGTAAATAAAAAGTTTCGCAGAAATCGGATGTGCTGGCCTACTTGTAAGCGCGTAACTGGCACAACGTACAATAGCTCTTAGGCTCCGATCACAAACAAATCACAAAGAGTGACAAACAAGTGGTCGATTTGGAGTGTTGGAAGAAGAAGTAGCGTGCGAATGAAAAAGAAAAGAAGAAAAAAATGCTAGAGAATGACAGAACAAGATATGTCCAAACTCTCCACCTTCCATACAACTTATCTGCGAAAGATCTTATTTATGTTCTAGCCAAGAACTATCTCTAACCAAGAACTGCTTACACAGTGTCAGAAGGAGAATATGAACACCATCATCCTAAAGAAATGATGAAGATGGATCGACATTTGGTACGCATATAGACTAACTTTGTTCCAAGTACTGCACTGAGATGTACACCAGAGGGTAAACGAAAACATGGAAGACGTAATGCGATCTGGAGGAGAACAGTAGAACAGAAACCGAAGAGATGAATTACAACTGGAACACAATACAGAAAACAACCAAGAAGAATGACGTGCATTTGTTGCTGCCATAAGCTGCCACAAGCTGCCACAAGCTGCCACAAGCTGCCACAAGCTGCCATAAGCTGCCACAAGCTGCCACAAGAGCTTCCTAGACTAGAGAGTTGCAATAGCACAGTGCTGTAATATCATATTTTGTAAATATCTCAATCCTAGTGTGGCTTCCGTGAAGAACAGAACCAGTGTCTCCACTAGTATGTCGTAAATGCCTTCTAAAAATGGCTTTCGTTGGGAACCGGCTACACCACACTGTAAAAGTACCAAAGTGATACAGAAACAGAAAATACTCAAACGCTCATGAAGGTTGAATGACATAGTAAGAATATAGGTACAAGATCATGTGCAATGTTCGAGACATGCAAATTTTGTCTGAAGTGTCTTATTTCTCCTTTGTTTGTACACTTTGAAAATGTTAAGTTGGCAATGAAACATTGAGACCTCATTACTGCACGCATGCACGTGTTACAGACACGTTAACGACCTGTCCAAACAAGCAGTGCATATTTGTCTCGGATGTTGTCAAAGAAACAGCAACAAATTGTTCGTTCTTGAAGACTTTGGGCTAGTGATCGTTTGTGCGTATAGGATTTGCTATTTTAGGTAGTTCTTTGTGTCTTCTGTTGTTAATTTATATTTACTGTTGAAAATGCAAGAGGAACTTTCGGTGCAGGAGTAAATATATGGAAATCAAATTAAATAAAGCTCAATGCTAAGGTAAGGATGAGAAAACGTTTCAGGACGAAGAATTGACTTTGTTACACTGAATTTTCCAATATGGCTCCGTTCCTCTCTGCGCGAATAGTTTGCCATCTGCCGAAAGTATGTTCTTCTTCGAAAGCTCCATATCGACCACTTGTTATCCATTCTTTGTGATGTGTATGTGATCTGAGCCTAAGAGCGATTGTACGTTGGGCCAGTTATGCGTCTACAAGTTCGCCAGCACATCCGATTTCTGCAACGCTTTTTATTTACTAAGGTAGCTTCCCAGGCTCCTACCTCTGTCGCCTCTTACGATATGAATTGAAGGTGGCAGTGTTACTATTCTTTGCTCCCCTTGAGAGCCCCAGCAATACATGGGCGTGCCTAAAGTATTACAGAAAGAGCACGAGCTCAGTCAATAAATTTTAGAGATTGACGGCAACAAAATTCACTTTTAAACTCGAATGTTAATTCGATTCGAACTACAATATTCGAGGCACTAGACAAACGGCTGCTACGAACAGAGAGGCCCCCACTAGAACAAACGGCTTGGCTTCGAACAGAGAGGCCCCCACTAGACAAACGGCTGCTCTTCAAACAGAGAGGCCCCCACAGACACACGGCGCTACTTCGAACAGAGAGCCCCCAGACAAGATAAAAATATATTCTCAAATAGCAAGTCCTTCTGTTCTGTTTTGAAACATGGATGACAGTAACGACAACTGATAAAAGAATTAAAACTTTTATAATTGGGTGCTTGCACAGATTGGAATATTTGCTCTGTATTTTACGTTGTATGTACACTCAGTAAGATACATATTGAAGGAACTGAATACAGATTCTCCTTCTTCTTCTTCTTCTTCATCCTTCATCCCTAGGAGGCAAGGTCAGCAACAAGGTATACCAAGCCCTCGTGTCCAAGGCTACTTCCAGATCTCTCCACTCTCTCACTATTTTCTTGCATGCCGCTTCCAACTACCACCTCCAGGTGTTCCGCGTCTTCCCTGCTTCAGAGTCTACTTGTAGCGTCCATCTTCTTCCTCAGGTGGTGAGCTAGAACTTCATTGGTTGTGGTTCCTGTAACTATCTACGTATTTTACAGGGTTATGGTAACTAGACCCACACACGCCCTCCTTAGTCTCCTCTTACAATATGCATTATAGATCGAAGTGTTACATTTCTTTGCTACCTTATGAGTCTCAACAACACGTTCGTTTTACGATATCAATTGCGAACTCTACTATTATGAATTTAATATCAATTATGGAAAAGCTCAAAATAGAAAATAAAATACATCAACAAAAGGCTGGACAAAAATAACGCTTGAACATAAACAAAGCTAAAATAAGCTGCTATCAAAAAGCTATAAATACGACACAGAATGATTTGTTGATTATAGAGAAGAAGAAGGTTTCTGAAAAATTGAATGCAAATAATAAGTTCTTCAAAGAAACAATATAGGCAATTAGAAGATATGCATAGCCAGGATGTTTTGGAATGTATTTAACTGTTTTTGAAAACAGTTTAACGTCTCAAATTTTCCACATATCTCTCTCGCTCACTTAACATACGCGTCTTTCTTCTATTCTTCTCATCTTTCTCTCTCCATTTTCATTCATCTCTCTCTCTCTCTCTCTCTCTCTTAGTTATACTCGCCCCTCTTTCTCTTTCATTCTATCTCCGTTTTCTTTCACTTCTATTCCTTTCTTCTCTCTTCTTTATTTAGCTCTCTATATCTGTTCCCTTCCCACCTCATTCTCTACTCTCTTATCTATATCCTCTCTCTCTTTCTTTTCTTCTCTCTTCCCTTTCCTCTCTCTCTTCCCTTTCCTCTCACTCTCTCTTCCCTTTTCTCTCTCTCTCTTTTTCCTTCTTTCTCTCACCTGTCTAATTTTCTTCTATATTTTCTCCCCCTCTAACTTCTATTTCTCTTTCATCGCTTTCTCTTTCTATATTTTCCATCTGTAGTTCTCTCTCTCGCTCTCTTTCTCTCTTTCTCACTTTCTTTCTCTCCCTCTCTTTTCTTTTGTTTAAGACGTCATTTAATTCCTCCTGCATCGTTACTGTATATCTATCAATAATAATAATAATAATAATAATAATAATCATAATCATAATATTATTAAAATGTCAGCATCCTCTAGAACAGCGCTTCCCAAACTGGGGTCCGCCTGGGGGTCTGCGAGATACTCACAGAGGGTCCTCAAGAACATGAGAAAATATTATGATCTTTGACATTTCAAACAGAAAAATAAATTTGTTAAACATGTATTTAAAAAAAGGCGTAAACTAGTTCCGTTGTGAAATCAAAGGACCCGGATCAGACCAGAGTCGAATTATCTGACAGGACAAAATGAAAGATGATTTGAAGTTTCCTGCAGTCTGAGAAATTGAAGCCAGCTTGACTGTTGGTGTTTGGCTTAATAATAACTCCATTGCTAAAAGATTTTCTTATATAAAAACTGTTGGGGGTACACGGCAGAAATAGGGGGTCTGCGGTAATGCAAAGTTTGGGAACCGCTGCTCTAGAACACCGCCCCTACAAAAATAGATGTTTGTTGTATTTCTATTACACCAGAGTGGTTACCGGGGCCCAAATTTGGGGCGTAAAGAATAGAACCACTGTTTCCTGCCATGCATGTTGTAAGAGGCGACTAAGGAGGTTTGGCTGAAATCGGATGCACATGTCCTAAACGAGTACAAGTCTATGCGTTTAGGGACCTACCAAACCAATGTGCAACGTATACACGTTCTTGGCAAAGATCAAACGTATCACCAAGAGTGATTAAAATTGGTGGTAAAGAACGAACGCAAAGAAGAAGAGTATTTTTATTACTTTTACATAATACAGTTTGATCTTTCACGTAACACTATTTCTCTCTTTACTTTTTTAATCTTCTTTAATCTTATTTCATCTTTATCCTAGAATATCTTCTTTTTTCTTTTATTACTTACAACGTCTGTTCTCTTTTTGCTTCTTCTGTTTCCTGGAAATTATCTTTGAGCTGTTTGAAATTTGGAAGCCTTGTTTAAAATATAAATAGAACTTGACAACTTCAGCTGTAGACAAATATTTTCAAAGAATTTCAAGTTGAAAACAACGGTTTTAAACTGTCAGAGTTTATTTTTCAATTGTAGAAGAATGGGAAACACATGTTCAAACAGTATGGATACATCATCAGATGAAAGGAACAATTATTACCCAAAGTTTAACTCAAGAAGACAATATGTTATAAATTGGTAAATAAATCTATGGAAACTTCTACGATACTAGAAAGCAGTCTAAAGTCGAATAGTTCTTCTTTTTCTTCAAACTCTCCATATCAACTACTTATTAAACCACTCTTTGTGGTCTGTATGTAATCTGAGCCTCAGAGCGGTTGTACGTTGTGTCAGTTATGTTTCCACAAGTAGGCCAGTACATCCGATTTCTGTGATGCTTTTCTCTCTCTCTCTCTCTCTCTCTCTCTCTCTCTCTCTCTCTCGCGATCGTTCTTCGCTGCCAATTTTATCATTCTTTTTGTGATATATAATTGGTCCTTTGACAAGAACGCATTGATCTACGTTGAACGATTATGCACCCATTGTGACTAGGCCCGCCCACCCGGTTTCAGCCAGCTTTTGATTTACTAGGGTGAGCTTCCTAGGGTACGATCTTTCGCCGACTATTTCGTCCCGGATCTTCGCCTTTTCGATCAGCTTTGCCGTATATTTAGGCTTTATGATCTACGCCAAACAGTGAGTTACTACTGTTATGCCCTTTCTGACTGTGAGGTCGTTCCGGATTAGGAACATTTCACGGGCTTATAAGCTTGTCCTCGGGCGGCGTCTTACTCGTATAAATACCGTGTAAAGTATCGGTCTTCGCCAATGTTCGGATCCGGACATCCTGTCAGATCTTTACATTATCGACCTTACTTTACTGTCGACTTTGAGTTTGTTCCAGAGTAAGAACATTCTCAGCCTTTACGAGGCGCGTGTCGGTACTTGGCAATTTGCAGTTTCTACTTCGCATTTTCCCTAGCCTCGGGAAACACCGGACTGGGGCCAAGCACAAATAATGTATAGGGTCGTAATTGGCGCTAGCAAGGCAACTGAGATTTTGCGCTTGCCACCATCACCCACCCCAGTTTTCCGGGGATGTTAATTGTGACTGCAACCGTACCTTGCCCGGTTGTCCCAAGGTTGGCAGTTCCGTTAGGCATCACCCGCCTCAGTTTTTCCGGGGATGTTATTTATTATCGCAACAGTACCTTGCACGGTTTTCCCAGGAAGGGGAGTTTCGTTATGCACTGAAAACGCAACTTTATGTTTTGCGCTCGGTCAACCTTGCCTAGTAGGTATATCTGCGCTAGGCCACCGATACGGAGTCAGCTGCAAGCTTCCCTCGTACCGACGACACGAGGGTAGACTTTTATTCGTTACGCATCTATCTTATTTATTTTTGCCCCACAGCTGGCAATGTTTGCACCCTTCACAGGGTTTCGAGTTTCGCCCTATGTGGGCTCACCTTTCGTCACTGAGCTGGATGCACCTCTCATCCTTTCATGTTCACTTGTACACTAATCTCCAACTCGGTAGAGAAACTGGTAATTGTGGCGAGACCTTGAACTTACACTTCGAGCTTGTGTATGGAGTCTCCTGCTCCGGAGATGGTAATTTGTGTTCGGCTCTTACTCCGGGGGGAGTAGGGGTTTTATCAGAGACGTTTCGCTGCTGTTTCTTTTTCTTCAGGAACTTGGGCAATATTTTGTTGGACATCGGCCAGGAGATTCGTGCATTTTGTTCGTATGGACCTGCATTGCTTTTTCGTACTTGCACTGCTACCACTACCAGTAGTTCTCCCCATTAGCCAGACCGGAACCAAAGTCTGTTTCCAGGGTCACCGCGTGGAGGTAGGGGACAGGGTCTTGGTAAGTGCCCTTCACTAACCCTGGCACATGTTGTCGCCCTGCGCCTTTGACCCCGCGATACTTTTTATTTACTAGGGTAGCTTCACTAGGTTCTACCTCAGTCGCCTTTTACTCGCCTCTACCTTTTACTACGACATTTACTCGCCTCTACCTTTAGGTCGCAGTTTTGCTATTCTTTTCTTCCCTTGAGAGCCCAGGTAACACACATGCGAGGATCATCATTCAAGATTAACTCGTTATCTATCTCTGCGTCGCTAGATCATCATTCAAGATTAACTCGTTATCTATTTCTGCGTCGCTAGATCATCATTCAAGATTAACTCGTTATCTATTTCTGCGTCGCTAGATCATCATTCAAGATTAACTCGTTATCTATTTCTGCGTCGCTAGATCATCATTCAAGATTAACTCGTTATCTATTTCTGCGTCGCTAGATCATCATTCAAGATTAACTCGTTATCTATTTCTGCGTCGCTAGATCATCATTCAAGATTAACTCGTTATCTATTTCTGCGTCGCTAGATCATCATTCAAGATTAACTCGTTATCTATTTCTGCGTCGCTAGATCATCATTCAAGATTAACTCGTTATCTATTTCTGCGTCGCTAGATCATCATTCAAGATTAACTCGTTATCTATTTCTGCGTCGCTAGATCATCATTCAAGATTAACTCGTTATCTATTTCTGCGTCGCTAGATCATCATTCAAGATTAACTCGTTATCTATTTCTGCGTCGCTAGATCATCATTCAAGATTAACTCGTTATCTATTTCCTCGCTAGATCTGACCAAGATTAAATCTTTTATTTCTGGGTAGACTCACAAGTTCCTTACTTTCTGCGTCGATCATCTTCGACGATTACTCGTTATCTTCTGGTCGCAGTTTTAGCTTTTCTTTTCTTGCGCCTAGATCCCAGTTAACCATCATGTCGCGTCGCTGATCATCATTCAAGATTAACTCGTTATCTATTTCTTCGTCGCTAGAAAATTCTCTCACTCACAGAATTGTCAGTCAAAACTGACATGTGTTTCTTAGCCGTGTTTGTATAGCGATATCAAGTTTGTAGACCGATTGTCAGCCAAGATGAATGTGTTTTTATTAACTGTAATTGTGAAATGCATCATCTTGTAGAATGCTTATCAGTTTCCTTCCATCTTTACTTTCCCTTGAAATATTTTCTATATATTACATGTTGTCTCTTGTTTAAACTTCACTGTCTTTTATAGCTAATACAGAAATCCGCGCTGTTTTCTTCTAAGTGTTATTTCACTAGGCCAGTGAGTTAATCTTTGTAAATCCCATTCAGGACAGCCTTGACGTATGTGCTGTGCAGTCTGTGTGCATTTCCACATGTCTTCAATGTTGAATACAGTTGACATGGAATAATTTGTGCCTTGCTCTGATGTACAGTGATAACGTGTTTTAATCTAGTCCTAGTTTGGTATTCGTTCTGTGTTAGTGGCTTTCTAATTGATTTAATCATTCTTTTCTTTTGGTGATAGGTATCGTGTACACCCTGTTGCTCTCCTGCAGCATCATTCTTAAACAGTCGGCCTGCTGTCTAAATTCCTGATATTACACAGTGAGACGGAATATATTTCTAGACGATCTTGTGATGGTTGAACAGATCAGACAGTCGAGTCTGTAGACCTGACAATGTTCTGGACTAAAGTGCTTGGAGAACACATTTTACAGAAACAAAAAAAATGTTCAATCAACTCGATTTTATGCCCTTTTTTTCACCACCTCAAATCTAGTATTACGCTTGACTTGGAGCTTTGCTTCAAAAATTCACCACCATGTTTCCCTATGCTTTCCTTTTCCCGCTGTTCCTGTGCTACATGTTTTAGCCGTCTTTATTTTCTCATCCTGAGAACATGTCCAATTCATCGTCAATTTCTATTTCGTATTTCTTTACTTATATCTTTCAGAACCAGTTTATGCATGAAATTGAAGAAGCCTAACTTTTTCAGGATTATGCTGCTACAATAAACAGCTAGTGCATCGCTTCCATTTTTGAAAGACAACTTT
This sequence comes from Arion vulgaris, assembly GCA_020796225.1. NCBI lineage: Eukaryota > Metazoa > Mollusca > Gastropoda > Stylommatophora > Arionidae > Arion > Arion vulgaris. Next base: position 5,099,629 of record CM036753.1, on the reverse strand, counting down.
GCAAATTGCGTAACCTCATGTGAAATCTGGCCTGCTCGTTCTCCAGATCTAACTCCGCAACCTATTATGTGTGGGATACACTGAAAGAAAACGATTGCAAGAACAATCCACGCATCGTTGATGAGAATAAAGTAGAAATCATAAGCCACATTGCACAGATTTTACTCACCACCCTCAAGAACTTTGATACCCAACGTTTTTATATATTAGAAAACAGATGAGACTGCAGTATATATAATATTTTTTTTTATATATTAGAGCACATTTGACTGATGGTTGTCTAGACGCGGGCACCATGTAACGATTGCAATACTACTACTGGTAATAATAATAATCAGGGGCGGCTGGTAATTAAAGGCAAGTGGGGCCCGGCCCCGCCAACAGAAAGTATCACGAGCCGCCACTGAATACTAATGTTAATATGGTTAAGATGTCGATTCTTCATTCAAAGGAAAAACCAAAGTGTGGTATTAAGGGACAGTAGAATGGGTTATAAAATCAAACAAGATTGTGAAAACGAGAAGATCGTCTTCATGGAGTGCTACGAAAAAACTGAAAAATAGTGTTTTTTTTTAAATCAGATCACAGTAAAAATAAGGCGTCATGAATGTGTGACACGGACGCCATGGCGCCCACGGGCACCGAGTTGGACAGCGCTTCTCCAGAAAGTCTTCAACGATATGAAAAAGCTTGTTCAAGCATACCTTGGGGCCAGTCGTACATATTTCTAACATCAATTGTAAAAATAACTTCATCAGGACACGTGATATTTTACCGAATACACATCAGACAAGAGCAGTAGTGTTTAAAAGAACGCCAATCCCGCCTACCCAGCGTGTTCATAGCGCGTTTGACGACGGGTGGCAAGCCCCCTGTAAGTGCGGTTAAATTCCGCGGGCTGGCAGAAAGTCACATGTTCTCCAGATTTACGGTATTCGTGGCATCGATCCGAAGGATTACGATGTCCATGACACCGAGCCGAAGAGCTAAAAGCTCAAGTGCTTCTGGACTAGAAAAAAACAACCCAAAAACGTCAAAAGTCACAACTTGTTCAGTAAGACCACGTCCACCCCCAACTTCAATATCATAATTCAAGTGGACATAATTTCATACCACACAAAGGGAATGCACCGAGACTTTTAAAACAGCATGAGTTCAGTATTTACAAGAATTCAAAGAAATGGAGACCTTCGTGCTAATAAACGCGACAGTTGGCTTTATGGTACCTCACGACTGCTCATGAGAGACGCTAATACTAAGTCGACAGTACGTGACAGTAGCCAAACCTGGTGGTTAAAACACAAATGTCGGGTTGGGTTGGGCTATAATAGTTCTGCACTGTGTGACAATGACATGTTATAGACACTGACCAGACTATCTGTTATAATCCAGGGTTAAAAGTTCAACGACTGAGAACAACAGACCACCTAACAATGGTACTGGTTATGAACTTTGCCCCCTTGCAAACCATATATATATATATAAATATAGCGTTTGCATTTTCGCCATATAATTTAGAATCTCCGAGAGGAGTAAAATTCTTACGTTTTCATGTTCGTTGACCTTCACGCTCTGATATAATCAAGAAAAGGCTCCTCTTTGGTTTGAAAGGAACGTGCCTCAGCGTAAAGAGGTTTTAATCCACCGCATAACAAACAAATTCAAAACATTTCGTCTCAGAAATCCAATGTCCCATTTGACTGTCCAAGATGAAAACACGCCCGAGTGGTTACCGGGGCCCAAATTTGGGGTGTAAAGAATAGAACTACTGTTACCTGTCCCGCATGTCGTAAGAGGCGACTGAGGAGATTTGGCTGAAATCGGATGCGCGTGTCCAAAATGTGTATAAGTCAACCTGCTGCCTTGCAGGTCGGCTGGGGAAGCCAAAGGCTGACGAAGAGCGAACCCAGTAAACGCTGGCTGAATCCGGACACATCGCCGAAGGATAAGCACCAGAGCACCAAATGGCGCTAAAGATGTGACGAAACCCACCCATGCTAAGGCTGCATGAATCAGATTTCCACATGAATGAATTTATGGGGAGGTCTGGTATATTGGTCTTTTAGGTGATCGCGTCCCAGGACGCAGAGGCAGACCAAGAAGAAGATGGCTACAAGATATTAAAGAAAACATGAACATGGCCATCGACGAAGTGGGTGAACTGGCAAGAGACAGAGTAAATTTCAGATGTGCTGCAAAGAGAGCAACGTCCTATAAAGGATACGCACCTTGATGATGATGAGGTGATCGCGGGAGAGAGAGAGATGAAGGCAGAATTAAGTCAATACATCTAACATAACTAAACAATCATTATCGTCATTATATGCAGTGTCTTCTGGTGTTGGAGATCATGAATCTTCCCAACTCTGTGTCCCTAGAGTTGACGATCAACTCAGTTATTGACTTTCTTTCATGCCATGGTGCCAGGTCAGATTGTTTAGTGTCTTCTCTTTTATCATTTTCTATCTCATTTTCCGGCAATTTTTGTCATTGTCAATTACAAGCAGAACGATATTGAAGGATATGCAACTTTCTGTATGAGGATCTCTGTGGCTAAGTAGTTACGCCCTTGTCTTGCGAGATCTCTGTGGCTAAAGAGTTACGCCCTTGTCTTGAGATCTCTGTGGCTAAGTAGTTACGCCCTGTCTTGAGATCTCTGTGGTAAGTAGTTACGCCCTTGTCTTGAGAGATCTCTGTGGCTAAGTAGTTACGCCCTTGTCTTGCGAGATCTCTGTGGCTAAGTAGTTACGCCCTTGTCTTGCGAGATCTCTGTGGCTAAGTAGTTACGCCCTTGTCTTGCGAGATCTCTGTGGCTAAGTAGTTACGCCCTTGTCTTGCGAGATCTCTGTGGCTAAGTAGTTACGCCCTTGTCTTGCGAGTCGAAGGTCGTAGGTTTGAATTCGGACCGCGTCATTCTGTTCATGAGTGCATTTTTATCCAGACACCCCTAAGATTGTTGCCGGAGCTACGGAATTTCTGCGGAGAGGGACCGAGTCATATGGGGTAAAACCCGGTGCAATGACGTCAATCCTTCAGCTTTAAAATCCCTATAGTTCCTGTATTCGTATGAAGGTTGAGACCGTTACTGGTTCCCTGCGGTGCCTTTCTAAGACTGTTTACAGGGGTCGTTGTTGTATCTGACTCTGAGTTGATGCTTTGGAAGGTCCAAAACGACAGATTGCAGTGTGAGTGGATGTCGTTCATTGATGTTGTTCAATCTCCAGTCTTACGTAGATCAACTGCCCTGTGCATGCGGGTGTTTACCGCAATGAGAGAAGGAACAGGCTTGCAAATTGAACCAATTTGATTGTTTTTATTATGATGTATAACTTATCTTTGATTGAGCAAATTCAGCATTTCTGAAATACGTCTTAGTTTTCCTCTCCCACGAAAAGGTCACCGATGATTGAAATGGTTTTAAAAAAAATTAAAAACCGGGAAGTAGTTTCCGCTTCTCTCAATTTCGTAGATATGTTCATAGCTCCTGACAGTTCTTTGATTGCTTCTGGTCTTATTTTCCTATATCGAATCTGTGTTTGTATTCATTAGAGCAAAAATTCGATATTGAATGTAATTTTGAACCAAAAAATAGAGGAGGAAATTATGTATCGTTTGTGCAAATAACCTTTAAAAAAGCCAAGCCAAATCTGTGAAGCCAACAAAGTTGAAAAAAGAACAGATTTCGAAAATCCAATATGGCAACTCTGAATCTAGTTGAAACAAATTATATCTTCATCCTTTTATTTCTTTCTTTTTCCAATCTTATTTTGCCTCACATGATATGAAGAGATTTCTAGAACGGTCTTTTAGGTGCGCTTCATAGAATGTTTCTTTCTTCCCCTCTGTTATCTCCGAGTTCACCTTTTGCGTGGCCGGTCATTTGCTTTGTATCCACTGTATTGGAGCAACGTTGCTCTTTGAGTCTGTTGTTAATCTGCTGATGTAGTAGAACCATTTAATTTGTTAATGAAGTTCAGTACTGATGATGTTGTACCCACTTTTTTCTTGATGTCTTCATTTTTAAAGCTGTCTCTTCTTGTTACTCCCAGTATTATGCGTAGACACTTCATCTCTGTTGTGGCTATTTTTCTTCTGTCATTTATGTCAGCGTCCAGGTTTATACTGATAGCATAATGTTGGGAGAAAGATTGTTGTGGGTTTAAGTTTAAAACCCAATGGGCTTAAAACAAGAATTAAATTTAAAGGAAATAAAACGTAAATAAAAATATATTGTGTAACGCTCAGTGCCCACAAGTGATCAACTATACACAATATAGATAGTTGTGATACAAAATCACAAATAAAAGCAAAAGTATGAAAAAATACACAATAGAAACAACACAGGTCATGTGTGTATGTAAAGTATGTTTTATTTTACTAAAATTATAGTTGTAGTTTTTGTATATTCGTTATTGCATGTACAGAATTTGAAAGTGCCCGTCTGTCACTTCCGGTTATGTCCGCTGTGTAACGTAAAGCATGGTAGTTATCACCGACATCACAAACATGTTTTGGGGTAAGAAACAACATATATAATCTTGCGAGAAATCATTGCGCAAATCATTTTTAAATTTTTATTATGTTACAATTGCTTTATAAATACATGTTGCAACAACACATTGATATTTTTGTTAAAAAAATCAATGATAATTTGTATCATTATTTGTATCATATGCACAGTCAGTTGAGTCAGACCCTGAGTAACGCTCACACTTCACTCAGTGTAGTTACACTCACCTGCAACAAACTTCTTTCACAATATATTTTATATTATAGTTAAAGATGAACTGTGCACATCAGCAAATATATATGTTTGAAAGCTTACTCTAGATTTCTTACTTTGCCGTGTTAGTTTATCGTCTAAATCGTAAACACTAAAACTAGAAAGTTCATATCGTGGACGTGCCCGCGTGTTACAATTCTGCTTCTGACGAGTTCATCATCGTTGTAATACATAAAAAATAATAGATATGTGTTATGAATCTTCTTCGCGTTCGTTCTTTACGACCAATTGTAATCACTCTTTGTGATATGTTTGATCTTTGCCAAGAACGTGTATACGCCAGGCGATTGCACATTGGTTTGGTAGGCCCCTAAACCATGACTTCTACACGTTTAGGACACATGGCATCCGATTTCAGCCAAACCTCCTTAGTCGCCTCTTACATGGTGGCATGTAACAGTGGTTCTATTCTTTACACCCCAAATTTGGGCCCCAGTAACCACTCGGGCGAACTCGCTGGTTAAACCCATTCCATGGATCTTCTGTGTCCTATAGCCTATGTACAACATTGAATCTTCTGTCGCCGTGTGGTCCCGGGGCCCAAGGAAGCAAAAATAGTAACACTGCAATGCATCATTGCATGTCGTAAGAGCGACTAATGTAGGCTCTAGGGCGCTACCCTAGTAAATAAAAAGCAGCACAGAAATCGGATGTGCTGGCATACTTGTAGGCGCAAAACTGGTACAATGTACAATCTCTCTTAGGCTCAGATCACATACAAATCACACAGAGTGGTTGACAAGTAGTCGATATGGAGCGTTCGGAGAAGAAAAACCTGTGCCGACTACATAATAATCTAAAATCAGTTTCATATAATACCAGTAGTACTAGTACAATGCGGACTTTGAGAAAATAAATGAACATAAGTATTGTACCTCTTGACTCGCATCACATTAGTTTCTTAGAGTTTCTAGAACAAACTCAAACAAGCTGCTGCCCTGTACTAATTTCAAGCAATCGCATCAGTCCCCACCACAGTGGGACAGTGTAGAGTTAATAATTTAACTGGCCACTATACCCATCATACAATCTGAATCATACACACCACGACTGAGGGAAGAGTTAGCATTTATGAAGTTAGCTGTTCTTTTGCTCTTTTTTTTCTGTTGATTGGTTTGCTTTGTTATAATCCCTTTATAAACTACTGTTGATTTGGGCATAAGTAAATTGGGCTATTATATCAATCATTATTGCCGCAGCAATATCTACGCCTTTTGGTACATTTCTTCTGTCATGCTTTTTGGGTTAGTTAGGTTTCACTCTCATTCATAATGTAGTGAATGTAGATTTCATAGCTGGGCAGATGACGCTCTTCAGCCCGGGAGGGTAGGTGATCTAAAGGTCGCTACCATAAAAGAAAATAGCAACCTGCTGCCTTGTAGGTCGGCTGGGGACAGCAAAAGGCTAACAGAGAGCAAACCAAGTAAACGCTGGCTGAAATCTGACACTTCACTGAAGGATAAGCACTAGAGATCCAAATGGTACTAAACCTTGTGGCGTAAAATTGCGCTCTTGGCAAAGGCTGTGTATATATCACAATTGGAATGATAAACATGGCTGAAAAGAAACGATCGCGAGACAGATTGATTTCATAGAATAAAGTATATGTATTATCTTAAATTTTACTCTTGCAGTGGCAAGCAGATACTTTTGTTTTAACTACCAATGTAGTGTAATGTGTACACTGGATCCTTTGTTCATCTCCGATAGAGGCCTGTAGTGGTTGCATATTTAACATCTCTTTCCTGCTTAGAATTGAGAACTGAAATTGATGCAGGGTAGCCGTCACTCAATTTTACTTCCGATGATAGTTACTTTTATCTTGAAGACAGCTTTTTTATGTTACGAGGTGTCTACTTTTACTGTACAATCTACATGATCTTTACTTCTTTTTTCTTAAAGTAGTGTACTTGGTCCATGCTATGTAGTGCCCCAACAATGCCTCCCCTTTTTTTCTCCATAGTTTCTGTTTAGAATATCTTCATATTGCACTCCGGACATGTCCATAAGTGCTCCATGAGTATGCACAACATATCTCCATCTTCTCTTGTATGCTCACTATTTTTCACAGACATCTATATTCAAATGCAGTTAATGCATTCATCTTTAGTCATAGTCCAACGTGCTTGTAGAAATGATGTGATGCGATTGGATAATTATTCATTTATTTTAATTATGTAAGAAATAAACATCATTCTTATAAAACTTGTCTGCAGGTGTAATCATAGATGCTGGGAAGCGATATTCTCAGGTGGTAAAACAAGGATTCCATGTGTCCATGGCAGCACTCGAGTCTACTGCAAGTAAGATTCAATATAGTCTGTATTATTTATGATCTTGGATTACAAGAATATATTATCTTGAAACAATATCAAGTTCACATTCAAATATTCCCTGTGGGAACATATGGATGGGATCGTGGACCATAACAAACAAAATTGAAGCTTTTGAAACTTTTTGAAAATTGAAGGTGTTGCAGAAAAGTTCTTAAAACATCCTGGATAGAGATGAACATCAATCGATTCAAGCAATTCTTTATCATCGAAATGATTGTCTAACTCACTTTTCATATCAACAGATCAATTACAGTTTATTAATTCCTTTTAATGATTTAAAACAAGTCAACAGCTTGCTCTGTTATCCTTTTTTTAGTCACAATTGTCTGAATTTTCAGCACATCTTTTCATCACAAATAAACTAAAAATCATTTGAATCAACAAATTATCAGTAACAAATTTACATTCCATTGTAAATTCAAATTCTGTGTTTGTTGTAATTTAAATATGCAACAAGCACAAACAGCAAACAAGTGTTTCATTTCACAAAAAAGTTTCTGAATATACTTTTACAAGTTCTTCTTACCAAATACAACTCACTAATCTAAAGTGTTTGATTAGTAGGTTGAGTCCAGAATTCAATGCTAGTTTATTTAATGCTACTTTATTTAATTAATTAAGGGATATGTGATTTTGTTAAAATTGTGCATACTTTTATTGAATGTGTACTATAAAATGTAGTAAACAGCAGATACAGCAATGTTTTCATTATTCGGATGGTAAAATTTGCAGGAAACTTCATTATGCTGTTAATATTTTCAAAGCAATGTTGATCACGTTGCTGTTTATCGTTACTGTTTCTGTATTTTGTAAAACTATAGTACTTTGTTAGTGTTCACTTTCATACACCAAATGTCCACTTTTTGTGTGAATTTTATTTTCTTGGAATGCTATGATTGTGCAATAAATTTTTTGTTTCCCATTAGAAAAACCAAATGAAAATGTGCAGGTCATGCTCCAGCATGATGCATCAGAATATCTTTTGTGCACTCTGCATGGCAATCGGCTTCAGCAGCCGCTGGACTTAAATTTTGCTACTGGTGAACAAGTTTCATTCAGTTTGAATGGTTCAGGTAAGTGACTGGTCAGTTCACCATTTGTCTCAGCACTAACTTATGAGTGATAACACTATTTAACATTATTGGAATAAGAAATAAATTATATATTATCATATTTCATAACCTTTGTTGTTCATCTGGATTGTGTGTCTGCTTACCACAAGTAGATAAGTTGTCTTGCGTTTCATTCGTTTGCCCTTTTTGTGCTTTGTATTTCACCATCCCTGAGGATGTTCTGTTGGTAACCAAGTTATGATGACTAGGAACCTCATCCAGTTGCCACCATAATAGTCCTGCTGAATATGTCATTGTCAATTCATCTGTCATGTTCTTTATCCATCTTTGCCTTGATCTTCTATATTCTTCACTTTCCTCCATAGCTGTTTTTAAAAAACCTAATCATCTCTATATGTGCCCAAATTCTCAATTTTCAAAGACAACTCAATCTTATGAAGACTATTTCATCATTAAATAGCTCGTCCTGAGCAGAACTTAGCGGTACTAACAGTTCTTCAGAATTTCTTTCTCATATGCCAGATGTTTCTCCTTTGCAGCTGAAATCATCAATTACTTCTTGAATTCCTCTTCTCGTGGTATCTGCGGGTTGCCCCTTCCGTAATAGTCTTCTCAAACCATTCGTGTCTATGTGTGAACTATTTCAATTTTCTTATTTGTAGCATCAGCCAGACTATGTACAAAAATGATAAGGGTATTAGATAATTGAAAACCTGTTAGGATAACACAAAAATATAGACTTATTTTGAACACTTTTATTTATATTTAAAAAAACACGTCAACACTCAATTTTATAAACCATGAGATGAATGAAACTCGGGGCACATCCTTTATAGAAATTAGTAATCTTCTTCTTCTTTGCGTTCGTTCTTTACGACCAATTGTAATCACTCTTTGTGATATGTTTGATCTTTGCCAAGAACGTGCATCGTTGCACATTGGTTTGTAGGCCCCTAAACACATAGACTTCTACACGTTTAGGACACATGCATCCGATTTCAGCCAAACCCCCTTAGTGGCCTCTTACGACATGCGTGGCAGGTAACAGTGGTTCTATTCTTTACACCCCAAATTTGGGCCCGGTAACCACTCGGGCAGAAATTAGTAATCAACCACAGTAAACGATTTGTCAATTTTCTAGACACTATTTATACATTCAGTAGTTTGCCATAGCTTTCTGAATGGTGAGGTTTGTTTTTACCACTCATAAAAGTCCATGTGAACAAATTTGCTTCCAAACTGTCTGCCACAGAGTTTGAATCAAGTACGCTTGTGTTGTGATTGAGCTAGCTCTCCACAACTTAAGCTACAGATGCCCACCTGAGATTTTTGTATAGTTAAAATTAGTTAAACTTAACTACTGCTATGCATTTGTTAAGACTAGTATCTATAACAGCTGTGTGCTGTCAACATTGCTGTACGGATCGGAATGCTGGAGAATGACAGAACAGGATATGTCCAGACTCTCCGCCTTTCATACAACTTGTCGGTGAAAAATCTTACGTGTGTTCTGGCCGATTACTATCTCGAATCAAGAATTGCTTGCACGATGCCAACAAGAGAATATGGGCACTATCATCCGAAGAGCGACACTGGAGATGGATTGGACATGTGATGCGCATGGAGACTGGCTCCGACACGAAAACTGCACTGAGATGGACTCCAGATGGTAGGCTAAAGCGTGGAAGACCCAAGACGACCTGGAGGAGAACGATAGAGCAAGAACTGAAGGAAATGAATCATAGCTGGAACACAATACAGAGGAAGGCCATGAACAGGGAAGAATGGTGTACGTTTGTTGCTGTCCTAAACGCCAAGGGCGTAACAGGCTAAAGAGAGATGCATTTGTTACCTTACTTTTTAGAAGTTGAATGTTTTGTAGTGGATCTTAATCAGTATTGCATTTGTCTTATCAGGTGTGGTGCACCTGACAGGTTATCTTATACCTGAAGATGATGATGACTATGATGAAGAGTCTTTTTCTGAATCAGAGGAGGAAGGTATGATCACAATATCCAACATGAATTTAGTTTGAGAAAGTTGTAAAATAGTTCTTATTCTTCACAATATTTGTCTTTAGGCATAACTGATTTTTGGTATGTTTGAGTTTGTTCTTCTAACTTGTGCCAATCTTCACTGACTAGTCTCATCTGTGTGTTAGCTCTTGAGTAATGATATTTTAAACACTCATTGTGATTTAATTGATTACAACATTGAGAATATTCTGGAACAGGAACTTGCTCCTCAGATTTTTCTAGAACACCAACCATTTGCATTACAGAAGGGAATTAAAAGAGTTTTCAGTTGGTGTTGTTTTCCTGACTGGAATATAAGAACAACAGAGACTCACTAGAATGAAGTGGGAGACAAATGGTTAAGTAACAAAGGACACTATGGAAACCCTGAAATGAACTTGACTGAGACACACTAGAAATAGACTCAATTCCATAGAGAAGATGAGCGAGTTGCCCATATTATAGTGGTATGGAGAAATTATTTGCAGGCCCTATGTAATGTTTAATGGTACTAATGTAATAATAATAATAATAAAATTCAGAGGTTAGTTTTATATAAAGATATTAGGTAACTTGTTATCCATCATCTACATTTACTTTGATCTATATTTCTACATTGTACTCTCATATGACTACTTCTGACATTTTTTCCAGATGTTCCAACCCTTGTTGATGCATCTGGTGATATAAGAAAAAGCTTGGTATGAATCTCTTCATTATTGTTTACTACATAATAAGTTTTATAGTATAACAGTTGTTCAATATTTATTGTAGTATTTGTCATTGGTATGCGGAAGATATTACATTAATTTTCATTTCCAACTGTTAGTTTGAACTCCTTGTGGACCAAATGCCACACTTTGTGGCTTTGGCTTGAACTCCTTTTTACAAGGAGCCACACTAAAAAGCGTATTTTATTCTAAAAACAAATGGCTTGTAAAAACATGGCTTTTGTCCTGGTCAACTAAGAACTAACTTACACACAAATTTGCTATTATCTGCTTATGCTGTCTAAGATGGCTGGGTCACCTGACCCAGATAAATGACAGCTGGATCTCAAAGGGCATTTTATACTGTGTGCTAGTTTCTGGCAAAATAACAGTGAGGCAACCTTTCTTTTGTTACCAAGACATGCAGGTGTGACTTGAAGGCACTGGACATCAACATACAAAACTGGAAGGAGCTCACCAGGGTCAGATTCAGCTGGAGTCAGACTGTGAGAATTGGGAACGTCAAGCTAAGAGAGCTTGCTGACATAAAATGCGTTAGGAGAAAGCAAAAACAAAGCCCACCATGTACGCTACATCCGTAATCTCTTGAGACGTAATAGGATGCTATCATCTTCAGCTTGAAGTAAATTTCTCACCTTAAATCAGAACTTAGTGCTTATAGGTGGTTGATATATAAGATAATATTGTTTTTGTACACGCAGGCAGACAGTCAGGTTAAATGAAAAGAATAAAGTCTTCATTTATCTATATTGTTTTATTCTGTACACTTATATCTGCAGAGACCATATATTTGTTTCTATTTTTCCTCAGTTGCTAAAAGGAAGGCTGTAGCATCATTACAGGCATCAAAGAAAGCGAAACTATCAGACAGTATTCAAGATGATGAAGATAGTGAAGATGATGAGGATGAAGATAGTGAAGAAGAGGAAGGGGTGAGTGAACATGAATTAATTTGTGCAACCTGTACTTTGTACTTTTAACACTATGGGAGACACAGGAAGAGAGGTTTACGGACATGGCCAACCCTTACATTAATGACAATATCAACCACCTTACAAGAAGAGATCAGAGCGTCATTTTTAGACTTCAAACCCAACACATAACACTTAATAGCCACTTGAACAGAATTCAATCATGACACACTCCAGTGCCAGCTGTGTGAACATCATCATTCACCACCACGTTTTCAGGTGCCAAGTACTAGATGACATCAGGGAGATCCTCCTTCTTCCAAGGCCAGATAAATGAAACACATTGTATGGAACAATCTGCCTGTGTGGTGCCAGGGCCGCTAGGAAGCAAGAATAGTACCACTGCAACTAGGGATGTTACCTAGTAACTAAAAAGCAGCGCAGAAATCGGATGTGCTGGCCTACTAGTTGGCGCATAACTGGTACAACATAAAATCGCTCTTAGGCTCATATCACATACAAATCACAGAGTGGTCGATATGGAGCGTTCGAATGCGAAGTAGAAGATACAGAACAAAAGAACAACTTACAAAAATATGCAGATACCACTACATAGCATTGGGTCGAAGGGCAAGAGCTAAAGTGCTGCTGGATCACAGAAGCCGCCATCACATTCTACCATGGAATGTGTTTATATATTTATGTCCTCTTCTGTCGGCACACATATACCGGTTTGTTGCCCATTGTCATGGTTTTCTGTTTTTGACTTGCGCTGCTCGAGTTGCTTGGATGATAGTTAATTTTGCTTTTTTTGACAGGATTCTGCTTTCTAACCATCTTTTTCATGGTCTTCCTCTCGCCTTCTTCCCGATGTTCTGTTGTAGAAGACTGTATACAATGGAGTTTGGTTGCATTCTTATTAAAAAAGGTTTTTAAAGCCGAAGGATTGACTTCATTGCACCGGTTTTACCCCATATGACTCGGTCCCTCTCCGCAGAAATGGCAAGCCACCTGCCGAGAGTATTGCACTAACTCCGTAGCTCCAGCAACAATCCTAGGGTCTCTGGAAAAACTGCACTCGTGAACAGAACGGCGCTGTCTGGATTCGAACCCACGACCTTTGACTCACAAGGCAAAGGGCTTAACCACTCAGACATAGAGACCACCGATAATTCTTATTAAGTTCTTATTCTTATTAATAATTCTTATTAAGTGACCGAACCACTTCATTTTGTTTTTCAGTGCAATTCAAACAAGGTTCTGTCCCAACTTTCTTTCTTATACTGATGTTAGTGACTGTCTAAATATGTATCTAGCAGTGTTGTTGTATACAAGAACTAGAATGTTGTTGAATGATTTTGACATAATGCATAGACAGACTGTCGTGAAAAAATTGTCTATAATGAACGTTGCCATCATTGTTACCCAGTAACTGGCCAAACAAAACATCAGTTGCATGTCCCATACTCCTTGTAGTCTGGACCTTGTTCTTTGTGACTTCAGAGCTGTGAGGCTACCATTTTGGTTTATGTCAAAACAAAAGTTTCCAGCATGTCTTCAAGACAGGACATTCAATTCCATGTGGACTACTTTGAAAGAGACCATATTTAGCTGAATCCTGCCTGGTGCATTTTGTTTTTAAAAAATAACTGATTCTCATTCTTAAAGCCCACCTAATTATAACAAGCCAGTTTTCATCGTGAATATATCTGGCATTGAATATATCGTAATTGTCTGACAAAGTTTTCGTTTGTTGCGAATGACTATCTGAATTTATTTCAAATGTTGAAATGTTACATTTGTTAACAAGTGCCATCTCTTCTTGGACATTTTGTTATGTTGTGCAGCAGTTATGCAAAAGTTTAGCACATCATTTTTGGGTATAACAACGTAGCCATTCTGCACTAATGCAGTCTGTTACCAGGACAATTTCTTAGATATTATATGTCTGGTTTGTTGGCCTTCAATTTTTTGCACTGTAGATCCCCATTCAAGATGATAAATCATTAGCTGGTAGATTGATATTGTGATTACAGTGTTTTAATGCCGCTCTATGTATACATTCAGATTGTATTTCGGTATGCTATTGAGAATATAATTTTGATACTTCTAAGTTTTGAAGATGTAAGTCCAAGACTGTCATATTCCTGGTTTTAATATCATCGTTATTGTTTATATCAATGTACCATACACACACCAAAAATCATTTCTGTTATAAGCTGATTTATACTATTATTTTTGTCTCCTCAGTTTTCTGATGATTTTGATGATGGTAAGTAGAAGCTGTCTCATTTGCAGGTCACTGTTAACACTGTCTCTAATGTGCTTGTGGTGGATTGCATGTTTTTATGATACCTAAAGCTACGTCGACTGGAGCCATATATATTTTTTGTAGGGTTGTGCCATGCCAAACAGATGAGACGAAAGGAAAAATGAGTACATCTTCCAAGGACATGGGTGCAGTGAAATAAGGTGACAAGGCAGGGTCAGTAGGCTGACACTGACCAAGATATTACTTCACCTCCCCCTGGTGGTGGCTCGAGAAACAGATTTCAGCACAGTAGTCTGTCAAAGGTGGTAGGGATCGAATGGGAATCTACTCATGAGAAGAGGTAGAAGTATAAGAGAATGAGTTTATTTTAAGAACCCCAGGAGACTCAAAAGAGTCAATGAATATGATCAACAAATAGACCACGAACAAGTATTAGGGATTACCGGGAAAACAAAAAACTGTAAAGCACAGGATTTGAACCACAAACCTTCATTTCTTACAGTGACTTCAGAAATAAAGAAAAAACTGCTGAGGTCAGATTGATCAGGCATTGTGGGAAGTGGGATCGGACCTGAAGAGCTGACACAGAATAAAATTTGGTGAAGATTAACAATTGTAACCCTGTTGTCTACTGGGAGCATAAATAATACACCCATGTGTTTACTTTAGCTCGAGTGACAATATAATAAAGGGCAGGTGTATTTGAGGCCATTAAAAAAGTTCTGACATTCTCATGTTTTAATTTAGGATGATGAACGATACACTGGTAATCCTAGGTCATAATCTTTGAAGAAAATGTCTGTCTATTAGATGCATAAGGACCATATCTCACGTCATTTTCAAGATCAGAAATAGGGATACATTTCAGACCTTGAACTTAGGTCAAGAGTTCACTGCCCAAATATTTTTTACCCTGGTCCTTAGTATTTAAAATGTTGTATATCTCTTGTTTAAAGTACACCTGTATTTAATATTTTCAGAATTTGATGAAGATGATGAGGATATTGATGAAGATAGTGTCACCCCTGAAAAGAAGGAAAAGAAAACACCTGCAAAGCTGCCAAAGATAGGAACCCCAGCCCCACAGAAAAACAAACAGAATGTTAAAACTACACCTCAGGAAGTTAAATCTCAGCAAATTGCAAATAAAACTACAAAGCAAGAAGTGAAAACCCCCAACAATGTCAAATCTCCCAAACAGTTAACAGTAACACCAAAACCAGGGGAATCAGCACAGACTCCAGCAACTGTAAGTCTTACAATGGATTCTTACATACCTTTTTTCTTTCTTTAAGAAGTCACTTCATTGCACGTGACCATAAAGTGCTTACTTATAATACTGTAAACCTTACAAATGATTGTTACAGAAACTCTTCCTTGTGAGGTGACCAGTCATAATCTCATGTATGTGACTTTCACAATTTTTCTCTTTTTATTTTGTGAACTGTGTGTTCAGTTTGAAGCACTAGGTCTCACAGTATGAAAATGTAGGTATCATTGTTTGTGAACTGTATTCTTATCTGTAGCATAAGTTTGAGGATAAGCTTATAACCCTTTTAGGATGGAACAAAATTTAGCTTTCCTTTTTCTAGCGCTCCAAATCGACCACTTGTTAACCACTCTGTGATTTGTATATGATCTGAGCCTAAGAGCGATTGTATGTTGTGTCAGTTATGCACTAAGTAGGCCAGCACATCCGATTTCTGCGCTGCTTTTGATTTACTAGAGTAGCTTCCCTAGTTCTTACATCAGTCGCCTCTTACGGCATGCCTTGTAGTTTGCAGTGGTACTATTCTTTGCTCCCCTTGCGAGCCGCACACGGGATAGCTTTCCTTCTTAAGAAGACTGCGCGAACATTTTTTTCTTCTCACTTTAGTTATTCATTATCTAGCTCTTAAGTATCAATTTCACTCAAATGATAGCCGCTAAAGCCTACCTCAATAAATTGAAATATTTGATAGCCACAGAAAAATATTTACAATAAATAATCTTTGTAAACAAGATGGTAGTTTCCAAAATGGAGGGCTAAATACACTAGGAATAAATCTTGAGCTTTTCATTTGTTATTAAAAAAAACTAGCCATTCATATCACTTTTTATATGGGGCTGATATTTCGGCCGATCCGACTTTGCAGCTAGATCATAGGCGACCCAAAAAAACGGCCCTAGTGTCCCAAGAGGGTTAAACAAACAGAAAATTTCACAAACCTGACGATAAAACTCATATTTGATTTTATATTTGATAAATATAATTTTTGTTGATCTTGTAAAGGAAAGAAAAAAAGATCTGTAGCAAATGTTAGATATGTTCCACAAGACAGTTATTTATTGCGATTGTGCATGTTGCTCCAGTTAGGTTTACTGGTTTCATATTCATGCATTATCTTTCCTTTTGTTGTTGCTAAATTATATTGGATTTTAATTTACAGCCAACCTCAGCAACAGATGGAAGTGCTAAAAGAAAAAAAGAAGAAGAACAAGAAGAACAAGGAAGGTGACTCATCACAAGTGAGTATGCATTTGACAGATCATGCTTTTGTCAGTTTAAAGAATATAGAGAAGAAAAAGAAAATTCAGCACAATTGGTGAATTCTTCCAGTCAACTCATTTTACAAAATTCTGCACAGTTGGTGAATTCTTCTATAGTCAACTCACTTTACGATGTGTTTCAGGAGTCTGATATATTCTGCTATTTCAGTTGCACAATACTGTTTCTCTTCAAAGATGTGGGGGTTGGTCACATTCTTATCTTCAGGTCTGCCTGCAGTGGTTAGTTTTGTAGGACATGTTCTGCCATCGTAGCTGCTTGGAAATATCTTTCAACTTGTATTTGGTTGCAAATAGCGTCTCATTTTGTTTTTGGTCTATTTTGAGAAAAAGTTTGGACAACCTAGTTGCTTCTGGGCAGTTGGTGATATCTATTCTCTGCTTTGTGGTGGGTTTCATTTTGTACAGCATTGTTCTTTGATGGTATTCAGCTTCCTTGTAGCCAACCAGATAGTCCCTTCCAGTGACAGTTTTCTTTTTTTTTGTGTGTGTGTAAAACTATCAGTTTTTAGTTGCTCTTATTATTTTGCAATATGATGATATCCAATAACTGACTAGAAGTTCCCCCAATACGTTCAATTCAGAGCTGTTGTGATTATAACTTCTTTGTTTACAAAAGCAGTACTCACCACCTCAGGTTGTTGAAATCTTCAAAGAACTTGTCAGCAATGACACTGGCTGGTGACTGCCAGTCTTCCTCTGCTTCTCAAACACTGGACATATTTGTAAGAGATAACAAGAGCATAAGTATGCTATACTGTAGTTTGCAATAGTTGGCTACTTAACAGATGTAGCTATTGAATTGAAAAATGGGATGTGGCTGAATTCTTCTTCAAATGCTCCATATCGACCACTGTGATTTGTATGTGATCTGAGCCTAAGAGCGATTGAACGTTGTGCCAGTTATGCGCCTACAAGTAGGCCAGCACCTCCGATTTCTGCTATGCTGTTTTATTTACTAGGGTAGCTTCCCTAATTCCTACATGAGTCACCTCTTATGACATGCCTTGTATGTCACAGTGGTACTATTCTTTGCTTCCTTGCAGGCACCACACTGGTATTATTGCTGTGACTGAATGAAATTTAGGCTCTATTTGCCCATTGCAGGAGTACATACAAATTCAGATGCAGTTTTCTTAATTATTAACAGATTTTTATAAGTATTATATCATTTTGTGGGTAAATGAATTTTCTTTAAGATCATTCTAAAATGTATAAAAAGTAGTTCTGCCAGCGGCCTATGTGAGCCAATCAGTAAAAGCATATCACATTCTGTTAGCTTGGTAAAATACTGTACCTTGTTATGGCCAGTTTTGTGCATATTCTTCTTCAGCAATCTCTGGTTTTGTGGATATGAAACTACATGTTAAAACAGGATGGAAAATGTGAGACACAGATAAGAACTTAGGATTCAATTGTTTGTATACATTTTTGTTTCACAGAATGATAGTACAGTTTCTACTCCTGGAACTACCCCAAAAAGTGAAGCAACTCCCAAGAAGAGAGTAGTTGCAGGTGGAACAATCGTAGAAGATCTGAAAGTGGGCCATGGACCCGATGCAAAACCTGGCAAAATGGTATGTCATCTTGGTCATTTTCTGGGAGCACATAACTGAAAATTCTATAGCATATAATGTTATTTGTTATAAATATTCCAAATGCATGAATCAAACTGCTTAGAGACACACAATCGTTTGTACTTATTAATTCATGTTAATTAATATATTAACATTAGAAAAGACAGTCATCAGCATAAGAGAGAAAGTTGGGACAGAACCTTGCTTGAATTACATTGAGAAACAAAGGATGAAGTGATTCTGCCACTTAATAAAAATTCAATCAAACTTCGCTGCATAGTCTTCTACAACAGGAAAGAAGGTGATAGGAAGACCATGAAACAGATGGAATAGCCGCCCGAGTGGTTACCGGGCCCAAATTTGGGGTGTAAAGAATAGAACCACTGTTACCTTCCACGCATGTCGTAGGAGGCGACTAAGGAGGTTTGGCTGAAATCGGATGCATGTGTCCTAAACGTGTAGAAGTCTTATGTGTTTAGGGGCCTACCAAACCAATGTGCAACGTATACACGTTCTTGGCAAAGATCAAGCATATCACAAAGAGTGATTAAAATTGGTCGTAAGGAGCGAACGCAAAGAAGAAGAAGATGGAATAGCAGAATCCTGTCAAAAAGCAAAATTTACTAGAGCAGCAGAAGACAGAAACAGAAAACTGCAACATCCTGGTAACAGCTTGATAACAAAAGAAAAAGAATATATTATTAATGGCATATTGAAAGAACATTTAAAATACTAGATAAATGCATAATACAAGAAATTCATTGTTTGACTATTGAAAAGAAAAAAGATGGAACAATGAAAAATAAAGTATTGTGATCATATAAGGCTTGGAGAAGATAATACAGAAGGTATATACCAGGGCAGATAAAGATAAGCCAAGGAGAAGGATTGCTGCAAGAGAGGATAAATAAATTTCAAATGCAGGACACTTTACATGTGATAGATATGTATTTATTAGATTTGTCATCCGGGTGTAGATGTGTCATGGTGGACTTAGTTTTGTAAGAGGCATTCTACTGAATGGTGTTTTATAATTTTATGTTGAGTTTATGAAGAATATAATGTTAAGCAGTACGTTACATTGTATATGGCCATTTATTGTGAGAATATTTGATCACAAGATTTGCATGCAAATAGACACATTTGGTATATGAACAATTGTAGTGTATATAGCAGTTAGTTTAGACAGTTTGTAACTCATGTTTAGAAAATGACTATTTTGAATTATTTTTCAGGCATCAGTGTATTATGTGGGAACTTTAGCCAAGAGCAATAAACGCTTTGATTCCTGCACAGAAGGCAAGCCATTTAGATTCAGATTGAACCAAGGGGAAGTGATCAAGGGATGGGATAACGGTGTTCTTGGTAAGAGTCAAATCTCCTTGTTATATGTGTCTATGAGTACTACTGTTAGGTGATGGTTATGTTCCATGAATGAACACAATCATCTTTAATGAGCTCATCGTCATCCCCAAAGAACCGTATTGCAATAGATCCCACCCCACTGGCATATTAGGAAATAATATGTTGACTTCTGACCATTGGGGTTGATCACTATAAACGGATCAAAGTGATAAATATTGAATAAGAAAACTATGGTGGGGCAAAATTACATACTTTGGTCACAAAGCGTCACGATGGCCTAGAAGAACAATACTAGAGGGCAGGGTCCCAGGACGAGAGGCAGACCAGAAGAAGATGGCTACAAGATATTAAATAAACCATGAACATGACCATCGATGAAGTGGGTGAACTGGCAAGAGACAGTGAATTTCAGATGTGCTGCAAAGAGAGCAACGTCCTATAAAGGATACGCACCTTGATGATGATGGGCAGACTCACCACAAAATGTCATGCTATAAACAGACAATTATACACAGCATATTCCGAATTCATATGTACAGTAAAATTAAAATTGGTGGAACAGATGTGATCTGTCAGTCATCAGATCACTGCAGGAATAGCTTCAATTACTGTATGATTCACTTGGAGTTATCCATAGAACAACATATATTTGGAAGAAGTGGCAACATCTCTGTTGGCCATATTTTCTCCTCGTCTTACATGTAGAGGCAGTCTCTGGTCTAGCTCTACAAGTTTTTAAAATTCTACTTTTCTCATTTTTGTTTTGTTGGTTTGGTTCATTACATGATGGAACTGATTAGCATACACGGTCGCCTAAAACTCCTGACACAGAGGGTTGTGGGTTCAATCCTTGACTCAGCATGCTATGCGTTAGGAAAGGAATTGGCCCTCCTGCACACCAGGATCTAATAATATGTGACATGCACTTGATACCCGAAGGTCTGAAAAGGCCATGGGGCATTTGTGGTTTAATACAATGGAACTATGTTCAAACCCAAATATTGTCCATTCTCAAGTCACACTGAACTGTAGATGTGACTGGACTTTTTGAGTTTACCAAAAATTGGAAATTGTCTTTGCTGCAACTACCCATGTAGGTGGTCTTGTTTGCTGCCACTGTCAGCTAACTTCAGCTGAAAGGTACAGTGCAGCTATGGGAGTGCTGTAAATGCACAGAAATGGACTTTATCCAGTTTGACTTTTTTAAAAAACAACCATATGTCAGTTTGCTGCTGCAGCAACTGGTGATGATGATGATGATTTATATAGTGGCTAAACTGAAATTTTGGTGATGTGTTTGTCCTACATGTGTAGGTGCTTATAAACTGAGATGCAACATATTCATATTCTCTCATGTAAATCACACACAGATCATGTGGTTAACTTTACTGATCAGAAGAAATGTAAAGGAGATATAGTGACAACTATCTATGTTTTCTGAAGATGGGGAAAAAAATATATTGTTATGATGGTTTTATGCAGTTAGGAGATGCTATCAAGTTGTGGTCATATAATAAATAACATATTTTTGGTTATATTTGGTTAAAATCTGCGCAATGTTTATTATATATTACTTCTGTTTCTAGGAATGAAAGTTGGTGGCAAGCGCAGAATTACAGTACCAGCTAACCAGGGGTAAGCACATAAACAGACAATTATAGTTATGACTAAGTTAAACAGCACTGGCCACATACTCGGAAGATTTAAAGGATCCAGTTGCCCGGGCTCAAAGAATAGTAACACTGCAATCTACAAGGCATGTCGTAAAAGGTGTCTGATGTAGGGGTCTAGGAAGCCACCCTAGTAAATAAAAATGTTGCAGAAATCGGACGTGCTGGCCTACTTGTAGTCGCATAATGTACAATCGCTCTCAGGCTCGGATGACTCACAAATCAAAGAGTGGTTTAACAAGTTGCCAATATGTAGTGTTCAAAGAAGATGCAGTTAATACTTCAATTTGTGGACATAACTAGAAATTATTGGATGTCCACTCTGATGATGATGATGTAAAATTGCTTTAGCCTACATAATGAGATCCTCACTGAAAGTTTTCTGTTTCGAGCATATTTGCAAATTTAAAAAATAAATGGCTCTGTATTGAGATAATGCTTTTTTCCCTAACCTGTCACATCGTTTCGTCAGTCTTTGTCACGCCTAAGGAAACACTAGGCATACAGGCATACCCATGTATTCTTCTAAGAAGTCTTCCTTGAAACATCAACATACTTTCTCTATTTTCCTATCTGTTTTTCAAGGGTCATTTCCTTAGAGGACTCCTCCTAACACATGTTTAGTATATCCTGAACTTTTGTCTCAGTGACGTAAATGTTGCATATCTCCAGATGTTGTGAATCCTGTTGTAGACTGCATTTACCATTGTAATTATTTATTTCGACCATAACTCTAGTGATATCTTAATCACTATGTAGTTGTTGATCCGATCGATAAAGATAAATGTTACATATTTTCCATTGTTATATATTTCTATTTAAGAATCATGAATGTAATGTAGTTCATTCATCTACATCAAGTACACTGTTCCTTGATCTCATTTTTGCAGATATGGAAATGTGAAACAAGGCCCTATTCCACCCAACTCAACTTTGGTATTTGAAGTAGAGTTAAAAGCTGTCAGTTGAGTGTCATGATATCTCATTTTAAATGCATGTTTTTAAAATTGGTGAATGAAATGCATATTGTGTTTGTTCTTAATGTTTCTGTACTTGTCCTCTGCATTTCTGGATTACATTTGAATGTTTGTTAATATTTGTGTGACATGATTTTCCAAACCAGTTTTTAACAATTTAAAACTTACATCATGTGGTGTCTTGTTTCAATCGAATAGAGTAAAAATGTAGCTGTTTGAGATGAAAATTTGCAGAATTGTCGGGAAAAATAAATGTATGGGACATTCGTTTTAGAAAATGTTTTTTCTATTTTTTTAGTAATAATTTGAGCATTTTTAGAATCCATGACCATTTGTGTATCACAAACTCTGCAAGTGACTTTGAATCAACAAAATAGTGACTGCTTGCATGTTTGTTTTGATCTGGACACATTAACTGTATCATGAAATCATTCACTGTATTATCTTTGTATAATTGCTTCATTCATATGAGAACCATATCTTCACACTGAGACTAAGCTATTCGTTTGTGTTCAATATTATTGAAATATTGCTGCTGCATTACATACAGTCTGGCAAGTAACTGGCAATAAGATATTGCATATTGATTGCCATATAACATCATCGAGCGGTTGCAACAAAGTTGTGATACTGGCCATATTTTGACCACGGTCATTTGTTGACAAGTCATAACTTGTCAAGTTAGAGTTGGTTAGACAGTCACTAAGGCTCTTACAATCATGGAAATGGTAACCAAAATGTATTCAGAAACATTATTTAAATGCTATCTGTAATTGTTATACTAAATATTGCTCCATCTGCTGTGAGAAACTGATCACATATAAGTCTGTCTGTTGTGTAATTAGGCCGATTTCACTATCATGATGTGTGATGTTACAAATCTGTGCATTGCATTCTTTATTCGATTACGGTTGGAAATACTCTCCCAACAGCTATTTGCATTCAAGTTAGAAACATCAGTGGGGTTAAGTGATTCATTGTTCTGTAGTATTAAATGTGGGCACGTGTTTTGAGAAGTGTGACAGAAAGTCTGTAATAAATTAGATCCTAGAAAGTCAAATGTCTGTTGTTCATAAAGTGACATTAAAATGGTACACACTTTCATTTTTTTAAATTGATGATTCATTATTGACACCAGTGCATTGTTTCAGATTTTATCCAAGAAATGTTTTGTTTTATTGTATCACTTTGTTCTTGGAGAAATAATAAAATATGCATACCTGTGTTAATGAATTACTTTCTTATTTGATATATCTCTTGAAGTGATTGCATTTGTCTTGTGTGAATAGTGTAACACAGAATATAGCTTATAATATGGCCTCATAAAATAACTCTTCTAAGTTGTTTGAACAGATAAAGAGGGGTCTCTGAGGGTTAAGTGTTTATCTCTTGTCCCAAAGTTACTCAGATTGCTCTCCCTCATCGAACTGATATTTTTCAGATCACTGATATCGGTGTAGGTGAGGTCAAGGTCCTATCGGAGAAGGAAGATAAAATGTAAGATACCCATGTTCAAATTGAACATGTAAAAGAACTGCAGTTCAAAATCGAGAACGCTCTCATAGTGTGGCCCTAAAGAGGAATTTTTTTTAAAAACCAATCCATTCATGTCAACTGCTAGATTGCAAGAGCTTGGATTGGAGTGGCCATAAATAAACAGCACAACAGGTATATGAGTAGACTTATCAATCAAATTGGTATGGCTGAACGCTGTTGGGAGATAGTGGGAAGGAGATTGGAGCACATATGAACATGTCCAGAGTGCAATGAAGATATTAGAAACTAAACTAGTTCAGGGCACTTACTGTACTATTAAGATGCTATTTTAATGACAATATTACTAAGACTATGCAAGGTGTCCATGATCAAGACATCGCCACTACTTGTACAGTCTTTACATCGTCCTTCCTGATATGATTTACAATGATCCAAATTCCTTTCCGCCCCCCCCATGCCATGTATTTAATTAAACTCTTAGCAGCTTTCTACATTGTCATGAGAGACGTATCTCTGGAGGGATGTCACGGCAGAACAATAGCAACATAGACAATGATAGTAGCAGACTCGATATGTATGCTTAAAGAGGTTCAGTGCAGTACCAACACTATGTAATTACAAGCAAAACATATAACAAATTCATGAGATAGATAGATAATATTGTATTTTGGCAGTAAAACTTGCTCAATCTGGACTAAAACCACACAAAATATCTAATATCCAAGCAGGCAAGCTGCGAACCGGAGTGGCCTAGTTTCTTTAGTTTGACAGGTAAGCTTTCTCCTACAAAGGAAATCTTGTCTAGGGCAAGAGGGTCTGTTCTTCGCTAGTACATAGTAGTTGGCTTCAAATTTTTGAAAATCTGTCCAAATGCTTTGAATTCTGAGGAATAGAGTTAGAGAACAAATTGTAATGTGACCATTGTCATAAAGATGGCGGGCTGAAAAGTTTTGCATCCACTTCAATAGAAAATGAGCGGAAATTCTACACTATTTTAGTATCAAAAGCTGCACAATTATTTTTATTTAAAATTACAAGTCAATTCATTTTTGCTAAAGCCTCACTAGTTTTTAAAACCTATCCATAAAGAAATTTTGTTTTTGAAACTATTTCCAGACTTCACTTTTTCATCATAGCTGAAGTGCTGGCCTTTCAAGTGTGCTTTTATTTTTGAACTGATGGAAATCACTAGAAGCCGCATCTGGGCTACACATTAGGATGTGGCAGCACTGAAAAACTCATGCGTTGAGTTGCATCCCATGTTGATGCACTTTTGTGAGGCCTGGCGCTGTCGTGTTGAAGAAGTGTTTCATTTTTTTATTTTAACCTCTTATTTTTAATGCAGTAAGATTTCTAGTGTAACATTCAGAGTTTATTGTTCCCTTTTCAAGAAAGTCTGCAAGAACAACACAAGAATTTGGAGCAAAAATAAACAGGAGTTTGAATTGTTTTGGCTGAGATGATTGCTTATGGGTGGTGCTCTCCATCTTTGAAACACTTTACCAAACGTCTTACTGTACTCATTTCAACACACTGATCACCATAAATGGCTTGTATAAGTCTGGGAATTTCAACTGGAGGAACATGTGCTATTCTTAAGAACTCAATTAACATCCTGCTGTTTAAACCGCATGTAGCTGACGGTGATGATAGGGCAGAGCGAGAACGCATGCGGACGATGCACGAGTTAGCCCATCGGTGGACAGAAGTGCATGTCGTGGCAGGCAAGAGGGTGTATGGACCACCCGAATGTGTAGAAAAACTGGAAAGCCCAGCAGAGGTGAACCCAGTGCGTGTTTCCGCTCGCAGGGAACAACTGATGCCTTGTAGTTTGATTGGGGACAATCAAAGACTAGCGGAGCAAACCGTACACAAAACTGGACGCGTGGCAGACCAAGTTGTCCATATAAAGACCAGTTAGCTGGGCAGATGACGCTCATCAAACCGGGAGTGCAGGTCATCTAAGGGTGGCTGCCCTAAAAGAAAATAGCAACCTGCTTCCTTGCAGGTTTGACGGGAAAAGCAAAGAGCTAACGGAGAGCGAACCCAGTAAACGCTGGTTGAAACTGATCACACCACCGAAAGATAAGCACCTGAGCTCCAAATGGTACTGAAGATTGTGAATGTACACCTGTTCTTGGTGTTAAGTTGTTTATATATCACATTAGAAGGATAAAAACAGCTTTAAGAAGCGATCCGTAAGAGAGAGAAACCGCATGTGTTTCCATGGCTCGCAAGGGGAGCAAAGAATAGTAACACTGCGACCTACAAGGCAGAGTAAGAGGTGACTGAGTTAGGGGTCTAGGAAAGCTACCCCAGTAAATAAAAAGCGTCTCAGAAATCAGAGGTGCTGGCCTACTTGTAGGCGCATAACTGGTACAATGTACGATCACTCTTAGGCTCGAATCAAATACAAATCACAAAAAGGGATTAACAAGTGATCAATATGGACCGTTTGAATAAGAAAAGCCAAGTTTGAGCACTTCTCCATTTCAATGTTCACTAGACAGGAAAATATTAGCGTTTTTATATCTCCCATCTTCTTATAACACTGGTTGACCAGATATTCTCTGATTTCACCACTTCTCCTGAATTCGTCCAATTTTATGTTAATTATTTTTCACAGACATCTATTTTCAACTTGCTTTAGTAATTAGTAATCTTTAGTAATTTTCCAAGTCTTAAGACGATACAACATTTGAATTGAAAATTCTTAATTTAAAAAAAAAAACTATAAAACTTATAGTTCAATATTTTATTTAGACTTTTCTTTTCGAACACACCATAACGACCATTTGTTAACCATTCTGTATGATCTGAGCCTAAGAGCGATTGTATGTTGTGCTAGTTATGCACCTACAAGTAGGTCTGATTTCTGCGACACTTTATTTACTTGAGTAGCTTTCCTAGACCACTACCTGTCACCTCTTACCTCAGTCACACCCTGTAGGACACAGTGTTACTATTCCTTGCTCCCTTAGGAGACTTGGCAACATACAGGCAATTTAGACTTTTAAAAGCTGATGTTGCTTTCATAGTTTATCATAGAATAAATAAATTGCAGAAAACAGTTTAACATACACAGACTTTTAGTGTAAGTACAGATACACACCTGTCAGAGATGGTCTCAAATGATTTGGTTGTCATGTCTGGGACATTGTACTCTTTAGTAAATGTATAGTGCAGCTTGACCTCTGGTGTTCCTTCTGTAAACCGGAAATTTGCACACAAATTATGAACTATAATGTTTATATATGGTTTGTCTACACTTCCTGTTTACAAGTTGGAATATTTCTATCTATGATTTCTTACTATTGTTCTGCTGATGTTTGATAACTACAATTATTGCCATTCATTTCTCTAATTACATGCGACTTTCATTTTCTCATTACAACTTTCATCTCAGTTTCTCAATACAACTTTCATCTCGGTTTCTCAATACAACTTTCGGTTTTTCAATACAACTTTTATCTCAGTTTCTCAATACAACTTTCATCTTAATTTCTCAATACAACTTTAAGTTTCTCAATACAACTTTCATCTTAATTTCTCAATACAACTTTAAGTTTCTCAATACAACTTTTATCTCGGTTACTCAATACAACTTTTATCTCGGTTTCTCAAAACAACTTTCAGTTTCTCAAACATCTTTCATCTTAATTTCTCACTACAACTTTTAATTTCTCAATACAACTTTTAGTTTCTCAATACTTCTTCGAACACTCCGTATCGACCACTTGTCAACCACTCTGTGTGATTTGTATGTGATCTGAGACTAAGAGCGATTGTACTTTGTGCCAGTTATGCACCTACAAGTAGCCAGCACATCCGATTTTTGGCTGATTTTTATTTACTAGGGTAGCATCCTAGGGCATACATCAGTCACCTCTTACAACATGCATTGTAGGTTGCAGTGGTACTATTCTTTGCTTCCCTTGTGGACCCCAGCAACACATGGGCGAGTAGTTTCTCAATACAACTTTCATCTTAATTTCTCAAGACAAGACTTTTTGGAAACAGATAATGAAATTGTTATATACGTATAGAATTGACAAGTGAATCATACCGTTGGCCTTCGGAATATCTATATAGTACTGATCGTAGTCTAGTGGTTGGAAGGTTGCTGGATCTAGTTTGTATTGTCTCACAGAAGGGTTGATGCCGATGTTGCTGTCAATGTAAGTAGTTACTGAGGGACCAACCAGTGATACTCCTGTTATCTTCTCCTGATCTTCTGGGTCTCGATTCTGTTATTGAATGAGAAAGTTAGTCTTACATTGTACATACATATGTGCACATCACTTGACTACACATGTGTACATTCGTCATTTTACTACACATACACCAATGCGCGCACACCACTTGACTACACATATAAATGTGAACACATACCACTTGACTACACATGTTCTCCCACACGTTGCTTTACTGCATATACGTATGTGCTCACATTCGACTTAACTACACATACATGTCGCCTTAACACCTTCCACATGCGCCGTCTCAGGCGAATAAATAACTTCAGATGGAAAGCCCACATCAACAATATAGAAGTCCTGGACAGTGCTTGCATTCCAAGCATGTACACATTGATGAGTCTGAGATGGCTGGGACGCATGTGTCGCATGAACTATGCTAAAATCCAAAGAACATTCTATATTGTACTAGACAGCTTAGGCGCCCATTACTACGCCTCGTTGAACCTGCAAGCGTGATCTTCATGCAACATAGACAAAGAAAATTGGGAGCGGTTGACCAAAGACAGGCAAGTATGGCGAGAGGCAGTGAGGGATGACGCAACAAGTAAAGGTGAAAAACACCATCGCTTATGGAGGCAAAAGAGAGCGCAGAGAGTAGAGACACCATCCTATGTATTACCTTCAGTTTCACCTGCAGCAATTGTGGCAATGATTGCCACTCAAGGATAGGCCATTACAGCCACAACGTGCCCGTCTGCCCAGCGTGTTCGTAGCGCGTTGGACTACGGGTGACTATCCCTCTGAGTGTGCGGGTTCAATTCCGCGGGATGGCAGAAAAAGCCACAGATTCCAATTTACGGTGCTCGTGCACCGAACCGAAGGGTTACGATGTCCATGGCACCGAGCCGAAGAGCTGAAAAGCTCAAGTGCTTCTGGATCGGAAAAAAAAAAAAACAGCCACAACGTACATTGTGATTCAGTACAGAGCAAACTACGTGATGCAAAGCCTATTGTCTCCTGAGTCAATGATATCATAAAAATATAAGGACATGTAAGAATTTGTATTTAAATGTGTACATGTAAGAATGTTATGGTTGAGAGTGTTCAGACGATGTTTGTAAAAGTGTTTTATTTGAAAGTGTGTACATTAGACAGTTTGTAACTGTGTACTTGCCAGGAGAAAGGCATCCCAGTGCTCATGACCAAACAACTGTAAGATGATGACGTCACCGAAGTCTGCGATAAGTTGACTATGTTCATCTGAGTAGGACGGGTAGGTCTGGAGAGGGTTAGGTTTCATGTGGCTCATATATATCACCTGATAATAAAGACACAAAATATATGACAATTAAAACAATGTATTATGAACAGGAGGGGCGGATTAGCATGCTGCATACGCGTTCTTCCATGGACTCTGGCACAAGAGGGTTGTGTGTTCAGTCTTACACTCGACGTTCCCCACTTGAGGAAATGAAATAATCCTCCTACCTCCTGCATACTTTAAAAATCCTTACTACCTGTGATACCGCTATTTTAGAGCGGTGTATGAATATAAATATACAACAACGAAAAGATCAATACACTATTTTTCAGTTAAGAACATGACATGTTGGACTGAATTACCACCTAAAAAGAATAAATCTCACTCACCTACCACACTGTAGAAAGTGCAGTCACTCATGTGAGACAGTACAGCATATCTTGCTTGAATGCCCTTGATTACATAAAGCTAAACAAGAACTTCCACCACACTTATCTGTTCATAATACTCTTTATACTAGTCTTCCACAAGTACAGAACATATGCAGATTCGACAATGTGGCATTCGCTACCCAAGAGTGAAAACTCACAGTCCTGGGAAGAAGAAGACAAACGGTGTAGGACAGGGAGACATGAACCCTGCACACTAGGGTCAAGAAATGTGAAATGACACATACTTTATACACTGATACACTAGAAAGCTACGTGATTTTTCAAAAATGATTATTATAAACACGTATGTTTTGTAAATACAAGAATAAAGAAAACAAAAACTGCCTTTATTGAATCTATACACTTTACTTAAATAAGCAAAAATATATTTTTATAGAAATAAATTTTCAGAATTGATATACTAATCTTTGTATATTGTTTTATAGTATCGCGACTTCAACCCCTTTTCAGAGGGAGAGGGATCACCACTGAACCTTCTTCAAGCAAACACGGCGTGTCAGCAGCGATCAGCGACGAAACATCGGATGCCATTCACTCTCCTGCATGGCCATCAATCGAAACCTATATTCCCGTGATGAAGATACATATACCGCGTGTAGAATTTGTAAACCGGAACCAATCAGCACAAAACACAGGAATATGATGGGATAAGCTTAATTCGCCACTAACACAGCATAGACAAAGGCGATCGACGCCATCTTGAAACCAGAAGTCTAACTACCGGTGACTGAAGTTGAAGTAGATGATGCTCTTTGTGCCCTCTGACTCTTTTTTGAGATTATTATTTAGTGAACCATTCGAATTCTTTCCCAAACTTTTTCGGCCACCGCCCACTTTGCACAACATAAACTTTGTAACACCCCCTCCACATTATAACAGTTTGCCAACGCCCCCATCCCACATATATACATGCTCTATTTTCTCTTTGACATAGAAAATTTACATATATTTCTATCATACATGGTCAATTTTCAAATGATTATATGCATGAAATATAAAATTGATGAAAAATTGGATCGTGTAAGACGGGCATAAGATGAATTAAAATGCAGAATTCAAATTTTAAATGATTGTTCAATCGCAAAATCACGAAAATAATTTATTTAAAAATATTCATTATTAATTTCTTCTTTAAGGAGCCACCGACCCCTAATCTCTGAACACCCACCAAATTATCTGAACCCACTATCGCCCCACCCATTATAAGGCTTAAGCGCCCACTGGGGGCGGTACCGCCTACTTTGGGAAACGCTGGTCTACAGGTTCATACTTTACAAGTACAATTACTTTCATATTTCTCATGGAACGTCTACAGGTTCATACTTTACAAGTATAATTACTTTCATATCTCTCATGGAACGTCTACAGGTTCATACTTTACAAGTACAATTACTTTCATATTTCTCATGGAACGTCTACAGGTTCATACTTTAAAAGTACAATTACTTTCATATTTCTCATGGAACGTCTACAGGTTCATACTTTAAAAGTACAATTACTTTCATATTTCTCATGGAACGTCTACAGGTTCATAATTTACAAGTATAATTACTTTCATATCTCTCATGGAACGTCTACAGGTTCATACTTTACAAGTACAATTACTTTCATATTTCTCATGGAACGTCTACAGGTTCATAATTTAAAAGTATAATTACTTTCATATTTCTCATGGAACGTCTACAGGTTCATACTTTACAAGTACAATTACTTTCATATTTCTCATGGAACGTCTACAGGTTCATACTTTACAAGTACAATTACTTTCATATTTCTCATGGAACGTCTACAGGTTCATACTTTACAAGTACAATTACTTTCATATTTCTCATGGAACGTCTACAGGTTCATACTTTACAAGTATAATTACTTTCATATTTCTCATGGAACGTCTACAGGTTCATACTTTACAAGTACAATTACTTTCATATTTCTCATGGAACGTCTACAGGTTCATACTTTACAAGTACAATTACTTTCATATTTCTCATGGAACGTCTACAGGTTCATACTTTACAAGTACAATTACTTTCATATTTCTCATGGAACGTCTACAGGTTCATAATTTAAAAGTATAATTATTTTCATATTTCTCATGGAACGTCTACAGGTTCATACTTTACAAGTACAATTACTTTCATATTTCTCATGGAACGTCTACAGGTTCGTACTTTACAAGTATAATTACTTTCATATTTCTCATGGAACGTCTACAGGTTCGTACTTTACAAGTATAATTACTTTCATATTTCTCATGGAACGTCTACAGGTTCATACTTTACAAGTACAATTACTTTCATATTTCTCATGGAACGTCTACAGGTTCATACTTTACAAGTATAATTACTTTCATATTTCTCATGGAACGTCTACAGGTTCGTACTTTACAAGTATAATTACTTTCATATTTCTCATGGAACGTCTACAGGTTCATACTTTACAAGTATAATTACTTTCATATTTCTCATGGAACGTCTACAGGTTCATACTTTACAAGTATAATTACTTTCATATTTCTCATGGAACGTCTACAGGTTCATACTTTACAAGTACAATTACTTTCATATTTCTCATGGAACGTCTACAGGTTCATACTTTAAAAGTACAATTACTTTCATATTTCTCATGGAACGTCTACAGGTTCATAATTTACAAGTATAATTACTTTCATATCTCTCATGGAACGTCTACAGGTTCATACTTTACAAGTACAATTACTTTCATATTTCTCATGGAACGTCTACAGGTTCATAATTTAAAAGTATAATTACTTTCATATTTCTCATGGAACGTCTACAGGTTCATACTTTACAAGTACAATTACTTTCATATTTCTCATGGAACGTCTACAGGTTCATACTTTACAAGTACAATTACTTTCATATTTCTCATGGAACGTCTACAGGTTCATACTTTACAAGTACAATTACTTTCATATTTCTCATGGAACGTCTACAGGTTCATAATTTACAAGTATAATTACTTTCATATTTCTCATGGAACGTCTACAGGTTCATACTTTACAAGTACAATTACTTTCATATTTCTCATGGAACGTCTACAGGTTCATACTTTACAAGTACAATTACTTTCATATTTCTCATGGAACGTCTACAGGTTCATACTTTACAAGTATAATTACTTTCATATTTCTCATGGAACGTCTACAGGTTCATACTTTACAAGTACAATTACTTTCATATTTCTCATGGAACGTCTACAGGTTCATACTTTACAAGTACAATTACTTTCATATTTCTCATGGAACGTCTACAGGTTCATACTTTACAAGTACAATTACTTTCATATTTCTCATGGAACGTCTACAGGTTCATAATTTAAAAGTATAATTACTTTCATATTTCTCATGGAACGTCTACAGGTTCATACTTTACAAGTACAATTACTTTCATATTTCTCATGGAACGTCTACAGGTTCGTACTTTACAAGTATAATTACTTTCATATTTCTCATGGAACGTCTACAGGTTCATACTTTACAATTATAATTACTTTCATATTTCTCATGGAACGTCTACAGGTTCATACTTTACAAGTACAATTACTTTCATATTTCTCATGGAACGTCTACAGGTTCATACTTTACAAGTACAATTACTTTCATATTTCTCATGGAACGTCTACAGGTTCATAATTTAAAAGTATAATTACTTTCATATTTCTCATGGAACGTCTACAGGTTCATACTTTACAAGTACAATTACTTTCATATTTCTCATGGAACGTCTACAGGTTCGTACTTTACAAGTATAATTACTTTCATATTTCTCATGGAACGTCTACAGGTTCGTACTTTACAAGTATAATTACTTTCATATTTCTCATGGAACGTCTACAGGTTCATACTTTACAAGTACAATTACTTTCATATTTCTCATGGAACGTCTACAGGTTCATACTTTACAAGTATAATTACTTTCATATTTCTCATGGAACGTCTACAGGTTCATACTTTACAAGTACAATTACTTTCATATTTCTCATGGAACGTCTACAGGTTCGTACTTTACAAGTATAATTACTTTCATATTTCTCATGGAACGTCTACAGGTTCATACTTTACAAGTACAATTACTTTCATATTTCTCATGGAACGTCTACAGGTTCGTACTTTACAAGTATAATTACTTTCATATTTCTCATGGAACGTCTACAGGTTCATACTTTACAAGTACAATTACTTTCATATTTCTCATGGAACGTCTACAGGTTCGTACTTTACAAGTATAATTACTTTCATTTTTCTCATGGAACGTCTACAGGTTCATACTTTACAAGTACAATTACTTTCATATTTCTCATGGAACGTCTACAGGTTCGTACTTTACAAGTACAATTACTTTCATATTTCTCATGGAACGTCTACAGGTTCGTACTTTACAAGTACAATTACTTTCATATTTCTCATGGAACGTCTACAGGTTCGTACTTTACAAGTATAATTACTTTCATATTTCTCATGGAACGTCTACAGGTTCGTACTTTACAAGTATAATTACTTTCATATTTCTCATGGAACGTCTACAGGTTCATACTTTACAAGTACAATTACTTTCATATTTCTCATGGAACGTCTACAGGTTCATACTTTACAAGTACAATTACTTTCATATTTCTCATGGAACGTCTACAGGTTCATACTTTACAAGTACAATTACTTTCATATTTCTCATGGAACGTCTACAGGTTCATACTTTACAAGTACAATTACTTTCATATTTCTCATGGAACGTCTACAGGTTCATACTTTACAAGTACAATTACTTTCATATTTCTCATGGAACGTCTACAGGTTCATACTTTACAAGTACAATTACTTTCATATCTCTCATGGAACGTCTACAGGTTCATACTTTACAAGTATAATTACTTTCATATTTCTCATGGAACGTCTACAGGTTCATACTTTACAAGTATAATTACTTTCATATTTCTCATGGAACGTCTACAGGTTCATACTTTACAAGTACAATTACTTTCATATTTCTCATGGAACGTCTACAGGTTCATACTTTACAAGTACAATTACTTTCATATTTCTCATGGAACGTCTACAGGTTCATAATTTACAAGTACAATTACTTTCATATTTCTCATGGAACGTCTACAGGTTCATACTTTACAAGTACAATTACTTTCATATTTCTCATGGAACGTCTACAGGTTCATACTTTACAAGTATAATTACTTTCATATTTCTCATGGAACGTCTACAGGTTCGTACTTTACAAGTACAATTACTTTCATATTTCTCATGGAACGTCTACAGGTTCATACTTTACAAGTACAATTACTTTCATATCTCTCATGGAACGTCTACAGGTTCATACTTTACAAGTACAATTACTTTCATATTTATCATGGAACGTCTACAGGTTCATAATTTAAAAGTATAATTACTTTCATATTTCTCATGGAACGTCTACAGGTTCATACTTTACAAGTACAATTACTTTCATATTTCTCATGGAACGTCTACAGGTTCATACTTTACAAGTATAATTACTTTCATATTTCTCATGGAACGTCTACAGGTTCATACTTTACAAGTACAATTACTTTCATATTTCTCATGGAACGTCTACAGGTTCATAATTTACAAGTATAATTACTTTCATATTTCTCATGGAACGTCTACAGGTTCATACTTTACAAGTACAATTACTTTCATATTTCTCATGGAACGTCTACAGGTTCATACTTTACAAGTACAATTACTTTCATATTTCTCATGGAACGTCTACAGGTTCATAATTTAAAAGTATAATTACTTTCATATTTCTCATGGAACGTCTACAGGTTCATACTTTACAAGTACAATTACTTTCATATTTCTCATGGAACGTCTACAGGTTCGTACTTTACAAGTATAATTACTTTCATATTTCTCATGGAACGTCTACAGGTTCGTACTTTACAAGTATAATTACTTTCATATTTCTCATGGAACGTCTACAGGTTCATACTTTACAAGTACAATTACTTTCATATTTCTCATGGAACGTCTACAGGTTCATACTTTACAAGTACAATTACTTTCATATTTCTCATGGAACGTCTACAGGTTCATACTTTACAAGTATAATTACTTTCATATTTCTCATGGAACGTCTACAGGTTCATACTTTACAAGTACAATTACTTTCATATTTCTCATGGAACGTCTACAGGTTCGTACTTTACAAGTATAATTACTTTCATATTTCTCATGGAACGTCTACAGGTTCATACTTTACAAGTACAATTACTTTCATATTTCTCATGGAACGTCTACAGGTTCGTACTTTACAAGTATAATTACTTTCATATTTCTCATGGAACGTCTACAGGTTCATACTTTACAAGTACAATTACTTTCATATTTCTCATGGAACGTCTACAGGTTCGTACTTTACAAGTATAATTACTTCATTTCTATGGAACGTCAAGGTTCAACTTTAAAGTACAATTACTTTCATGATTTCTCAGGAACGCTACAGGTTCTCTTTCAAGTACAATTTTCATTTTCTCAAACGTCTATGTTTGTATACAAGTAAGAATACTAAATGCCTTTCATTGAATCTTACAGGTTCTACTTAATACAAATAATATTTCATTTTTATGAAATTTAAATTTTAAAGAATTGACTATACTAATCTTTGTATATTGTTTTATAGTATCAATACTTCAACCTTTTCAGAGGAAGGGATCACCACTGAACCTTCTTCAAGCAAACACGGCTGTCAGAACGCTCAGGACAAACATCAGATTACCATTCACTCTTCTCATGGACTCATCAATCGAAACTCTTATTCCGTGATGAAGATACATTACCGGTTAGAATTTCAAGTAAACGGATTTCAATTGCCAAACTCACAGGAATATGATTGATAAGTTAATTCGCCACTAACTCGCATGAACAAGGCGATCACGACATTCTTTGAAACCAGAAGTCTAACTAGGTTACTGAATTTCAAGTACATATCTCTTTTGCCTCTGAACTCTTTGAGAGTTATATTATACCATTACAATTCTTTCAAACTTTTCATGGACCCACGGTTCATCTTTACACAATATAAACTTTATCAACACTCTCACATTATAACAGTTTCCAATTCTCTATCACATATTCATGCTCTACTTTCTCTTTGACATAGAAAATTACTATATTTTCTATCTACATGGTTCAATTTTCAAATGATTACTATTCATGGAATATAAAATTGATGAAAAATTGATCTGGAAGACAGGCATAAGATGAATTAAAATGCAAATTCAAATTTTAAATGGATTGTTCAATCATATTACAAAATAATTTATTTAAAAATATTCATTATTAATTCTCTTTAAAGCCACAATACTCTAATCCCTGAACCCACCAAATTCATCTGAACCACTATCTCCTTCACCATTATAGGCTTAAGGCTTCATAATTGCAAGTATCTCTACTTTTAGGAACTGGTCTACAGGTTCATACTTTAAAAGTACAATTACTTTCATATTCTCATGGAAAGTCTACAGTTCATACTTTAAAGTATAATTACTTTATATTTCTCATGGAAAGTCTACAGGTTCATACTTTACAAGTACAATTACTTTCATATCTCTCATGGAACGTCTACTCTACGGTTCATACTTTAAAGTAAATCACTTTCATATCTCTCATGGAACGTCTACACTTACGGTTCATACTTTAAAGTAAATTACTTTATATTCTCATGGAACGTCTACATTACAGGTTCATACTTTAAAGTATAATTACTTTATATCTCTCTCATGGAACATCTACACTCTACAGGTTCATACTTTAAAGTATAATTACTTTCATATCTTCATGGAACGTCTACAGGTTCATATTTTACAAGTATCAATTACTTTATATCTATCATGGAACGTCTACAGGTTCATATTTTACAAGTATAATTACTTTTATATCTCTCATGGAAAGTCTACAGGTTCATATTTTACAAGTATAATTACTTTTATATCTCTCATGGAACGTCTACAGGTTCATACTTTACAAGTAAATTACTTTATATTCTCATGGAAAGTCTACAGGTTCATATTTTACAAGTATAATTACTTTATATTCTCATGGAACGTCTACAGGTTCATACTTTACAAGTATAATTACTTTTATATCAAGATAAGGGGAAATAAGTTTAACCTTTTCATTGTTACGTCTGGCATCCCAGAGAGTCTTCCTAATAAACTGTCTCTGTTCTTCCTTAGCAGGATCCAGGTTAGATTTGAATGCGTAGATGTTGTACATGAAGCTGAAAATATATGTCACACATGGACCATTATGTTTTGGATATCACTCAGGACAATTACATTTTTAACAAGAACTATGATGTAAAAGGATGGAAGCAGTACCGAATTAAGCCAGCGCGGGGCCTGTAGCAAATGTTACAAAGAGGCCCTAGGTTTTGTATGATAACAAAACAAAACACAACTTTTACAAACTTTTCTCGATTTAATGTGAGCAAGCTCAATTTATTGTTGATTATCATGAAGAGGATGAGACGCAAATGAGAATTTCAATTACACGAAGTTCAGGTGTGTTTCAGACACGACAGAAACACACAGGGAGCACATTTATAAAATGTAAAATATTTTTGAGAAAATTCAGAGAGTACAATGTCGATTTCAATACCTGTTTTATCGATCGATCAATCATGTGCCGTATCCGCATTAAGGATTGGCTGTAATGACTTGCTAACAAATTCTGTTTTTACCCTGTAGTTTTTATTCTGCCTGTCCTCTACCTGATGTTCGTCTATCCATTGTATCTCTCTGTTACATACCAAATCTCAGTCGGTTCATAGCGCCATTGTGTGCTTGTGGATAAGATTTTCAGGAAATTGTTCGGTATTAATACAATTTTTCAATGACATGTACAGAAATATCACATTTCCCGAGCAAAGCCGGGTAGTGTAGCTAGTGTTGCATATGACCAAATTATACTTGACGTAATCACGACAAAGAGAGCCTTGAAATTAGCCACGATTACCACACTCGATGTTCCACACGTGAAGAAAGGTATTAGCCCTCATACCTCCTGCACATTATGACCTAGAAATGGGAAGTGACAGGAATTTCGTACCATAAGAACTGAAAAGGCGACGGTACATTTTATTAGTATAATACTGGAGAACGATTTCTAGTCTCAAATGACAGACATTTGCTCTATAATCATCATCAGGGCCGTGCCGAATGGCCAGGTGCTATCAGATGTTGACGCTCTTTCGTGCCATGCGGTCAGACTGTCTAAAATTTTCTTTCTCTGTCTTCCTCTGTCTCTTCTTCCTGCGATTTTACCGGTTTTCACAATGTGTTCTAAGCCTCCATTCCTTATCACATGCCCGATAAATGATGACTGCCTCTTTTTTTATATTGATAATAAGCTTTCACTGTGTCTTGACCTCAATTCAGCACCTCGACATTCGTCATTTTAGCAGTCCATTACTATACTAAGTTCTATACTTCTTATTTCAACGTTTTCAGATATCGATTTGTATACTTTTAATGTAGTTAGTGGTCAACCGGAGTCCACGTACATCTCCATATAGCTTGTCTTGGACTGACATCGATTTGTATACTTTTAATGTAGTTAGTGGTCAACCGGAGTCCACGTACATCTCCATATAGCTTGTCTTGGACTGACATCGATTGGTATACTTTTAATGTAGTTAGTGGTCAACCGGAGTCCACGTACATCTACAAATAGCTTGTCTTGGACTGACATCGATTTGTATACTTTTAATGTAGTTAGTGGTCAACCGGAGTCCACGTACATCTACAAATAGCT
Source organism: Arion vulgaris (assembly GCA_020796225.1). Lineage (NCBI taxonomy): Eukaryota > Metazoa > Mollusca > Gastropoda > Stylommatophora > Arionidae > Arion > Arion vulgaris. Next base: position 5,060,152 of record CM036753.1, on the reverse strand, counting down.
TGTCTTGGACTGACATCGATTTGTATACTTTTAAGTAGTTAGTGGTCAACCGGAGTCCACGTACATCTACAAATAGCTTGTCTTGGACTGACATCGATTTGTATACTTTTAAGTAGTTAGTGGTCAACCGGAGTCCACGTACATCTACAATTAGCTTGTCTTGGACTGACATCGATTTGTATACTTTTAATGTAGTTAGTGGTCAACCGGAGTCCACGTACATCTACAAATAGCTTGTCTTGGACTGACATCGATTTGTATACTTTTAATGTAGTTAGTGGTCAACCGGAGTCCACGTACATCTACAAATAGCTTGTCTTGGACTGACATCGATTTGTATACTTTTAAAGTAGTTAGTGGTCAACCGGAGTCCACGTACATCTACAAATAGCTTGTCTTGGACTGACATCGATTTGTATACTTTTAAGTAGTTAGTGGTCAACCGGAGTCCACGTACATCTACAAATAGCTTGTCTTGGACTGACATCGATTTGTATACTTTTAAAGTAGTTAGTGGTCAACCGGAGTCCACGTACATCTCCATATAGCTTGTCTTGGACTGACATCGATTTGTATACTTTTAAAGTAGTTAGTGGTCAACCGGAGTCCACGTACATCTACAAATAGCTTGTCTTGGACTGACATCGATTTGTATACTTTTAAAGTAGTTAGTGGTCAACGGAGTCCAGTACATCTCAATAGCTTGTCTTGGACTGACATCGATTTGTATACTTTAAAGTAGTTAGTGGTCAACCGGAGTCCACGTACATCTCCATATAGCTTGTCTTGGACTGACATCGATTTGTATACTTTTAAAGTAGTTAGTGGTCAACAGGAGTCCATGTACATCTCTATATAGCTTGTCGTGGACTGACATCGATTTGTACACTTTTAAAGTAGTTAGTGGTCAACCGGAGTCCATATGCATCTCCATATAGTTTGTAATGGACTGATATGGGGATTGATCGTATGTTTTCTCTCTTTTCATTGTATGCTGGACATTCTTGCAGTATGTGTGTTTCTGTCATCTTGCTGGTGTTACGTGTGCATATATCAGAAGAGCATATTTTGTACATGTTAAACAGATGATATCTCAGCCTATTGTTAAACAGATGGTATCTCAGCCTATTGTTAAACAGATGGTATATCAGCCTATTGTTAAACAGATGATATCTCAGCCTATTGTTAAACAGATGATATCTCAGCCTATTGTTAAACAGATGATATCTCAGCCTATTGTTAAACAGATGATATCTCAGCCTATTGTTAAACAGATGGTATATCAGCCTATTGTTAAACAGATGATATCTCAGCCTATTGTTAAACAGATGATATCTCAGCCTATTGTTAAACAGATGATATCTCAGCCTATTGTTAAACAGATGGTATATCAGCCTATTGAAAACATGTATATGTAGAACACTATTCAAATACAGAGTAACAACAGGAGAACTTACTCGTACAGTGAGTTAGTTGTCAATATTCTAAGTCCAGGCATGACCAAAGTTGTGTAATATGCGTGTTTACGAATATTGGACAGTTGCTCTGATGTCACTTTAAACATAGATGGCCACTGCTCACTTAATGATTCAGAATTTCTGCAGGAGAAAGTCATATTTATACCTTCATGAACTTTTTTTTTTTTTTCCGATCCAGAAGAGCATTGAGCTTTAACAGTTTCGCTCAGTGCCATGAACAATCGTAATCCCTTCGTTAGGTGCCACAAACACGTAAATCTGGAGAAACTCTGTGGCTTTTTCTGCCATCCACGGAATTGAAACCTGTACATAGGGGATAGACAGTCCTGATGTCCAACGGCGCTCACGAACACGCTGGGCAGACGGCGCGTCATGAACTTCAGGATCTTAAGTCTTAACGAATGTGTGTTTATGTTTTTATCAAGAGCAATTTCTAAATCAAAGATAAGTTAAGAAAGGGTTCTAACATTTTCTGCATTTTATCATTGTTATATATATTTCTTACCAATCTCTTGTTATTTCTTTCCAGCTCACAATACAGCTGTTCGTTCACTTATTGTGTTTTCTCCTTATATATATATGCTCACAATAAGCTGTTCGTTCGTTATTGTGTGTGTCTCTGTATATATATATTTTATATATATGCTCACAATACAGCTGTTCGTTCGCTTATTGTGTGTCTCCGTATATATATCTATATATTATATACATTATACAAATGAGTGTTCTGTTGTGTGTCTCCGTTTAATATATCCTCATTTTATAGGACTTACTAAGAGATTTCCAGTGTTTGTTTCTGCAGATTTACAAAATCTCCACGTCCGGTCACAATCTTTCACCACTTTCCACAATTGTTCTCTATAATTCGTCACTCCTGTTGTGTCGTTTGCTTGATAAAGGCCTTTTGGTCGAAACGTTGCTGTTTATCGTCACTGTTTCTGTATTTTGTAAAACTATAGTACTTTGTTTGTACGTCTTTCACAATCTTTCACCTCTCTTTCCACAATTTTTCTCCATGTTTCTTTGGGCGTCTAGACCTTCTTTTCCCATCCGCTGTCGTTTGAAGAACTATCATAGCCCATGCCTCATACATATATTTCATGATAATATCAGATGGGATACGTAGCGCAGAGATAAGAAAAACAGGATTAGAGTAACATAAGAAAGTTCAATTTTGCAGAAAATGAACCATGTACTATGTAACAAATGTTTGTCTATTGAGATGAGAACAAGAGTTCTTCAGTGTTGGACGAAGGTCGCTGAATAAGAGATGCATTCAAAACTGATATATGGAAACGAATCTTGTATTAAAAATAAACATACAAGAAAAAAACTGGAGGCCAAAGAGAAGTGATGTTACATAAGAATGTTGTGGCCACAGACTCAATGAAATAAAGTGACAAGACAGGGCCAGAGTCAGGGAGCTGACGTTGATCAAGATTTTCGCTCTACAGGTAGACATGGAAACATATTACTGTACTGTAGTCTTGCAAAGTGGGTAGGGATCGAACTTGAGTTACAATGAAATCAGGTAGCAGAGTAAATGCAGCTGCGAATAGCATGAGATTTTCTTGAACAACAGACGAGAAGAATCTCAGTGTGGATGCGCCTACATGAGTTCCCGCGCCGAAGTCCAGAGATCGATAACTGACATCTTCTTCTTTGCGTTCGTTCTTTACGACCAATTTTAATCCTCTTTGTGATATGTTTGATTTTTGCCAAGAACATGTATACGTTGCACATTGGTTTGGTAAGCCCTTAAACGCATAGACTTCTACACGTTTAGGACACGTGTATCCGATTTCAGCCAAACCTCCTTAGTCGGCTCTTACGACATGCGTGGTAGGTAACAGTGGCTCTATTCTTTAAACCCCAAAGATTGGGCCCCAGTAACCACTCGGGAGGATGATCGTCCGATAACCGACACAGAAACCGTGCAAGTGACCGAGATACTAATTCCGGCAATTGCACCAAAAAAAAACCCGTTTGTAGATGTAAAGCCATGCCACCCAGAGTGAAGCTAATTGGTCGTACCCGAATTGCTCGGTCCTGGTAAGCCATGTCTTGTGTACAACGGTTGAAAGAAAATACAGAGTGGAAACTCCAAACTGTCGGTGACTATTAAACAATACACGTCACAAAACAGTAAAATACTCGTATGTTCCTTTTTCGAAACGAGTTCACCGCATTAAAAAAATGGCAAAGCATGCACATTCTCTTTGGCTCAGATCATACAGAAGCTGCAATGAGTGGTTGAGAAGGGATCAATAAAGAGTGAACGGTGTTTAGGGAAAGAAAGAACGTTGACTGGAAGGTGACCCAAACCTCAGCATCACCTTTTACCGACATTTTTATGTTCCTGTCCTACACTCTTTAGAGGCCTAATTGGAGAGGTAGGGGTCAACGTTCTCACGTTCTCTGCGTAAATCACACATTTCACAAAGAATGATTAAGTTAGTGGATAGAACGATAACAAAAATCCCATAACATAAAAATGTTAAGAATCTCATGAACTGCAAAAAGAGCTAAGTTAAATGTAACGATTAAGCTTAAATAACAAATCAATCTTTTGACAAACATCTGAAGAAAGCCGCCATTATCTTTTGAGCCCGATATCGCCCGTGTGTTGCCGGGCTAGCAAGGGGAGTAACGAATAGTAACACTACCATCTACAAGGCATGTCGTAAGAGGCGACAGAGGTAGGGGCCTCATACTATAGTAAATAAAAAACCGTCGCGGAAATCGGATGTGCTGACTTGTAGGCGCATAACTTTCACAACGTACTATCGCTATTAGGCTCGGATCACATACAAATCACAAAGAGTGGTTTAACAAGTGGAAGATATGTAACGATTTAAGAAGATAAAGAAGAAGAGCATGAGGGGCACAAAATAGAAAGTGAAAAACTTTATTGTAAATAAGCAGTGGACAAACATTACTGGAAAGTGAGGACGAAGAACAACTGAGATAGAACATACTGAGCAGACTAAGAGCTTGGTAATCAGCAACTAAACCGCCCGAGTGGTTATGGGGCCCAAATTTGGGGTGTAAAGAATAGAACCACTGTTACCTACCACGCATGTCGTAAGAGGCGACTAAGGAGGTTTGGCTGAAATCGGATACACATGTCCTAAACGTGCAAAAATCTATGCGTTTAGGGGCTACCAAATCAATGTGCAACGTATACACGTTCTTGGCAATGATCAAACATATCACAAAGAGTGATTAAAATTGGTGTAAAGAACGAACGCAAAGAAGAAGAAGAAGAGCAACTAAACTCGCTTGATAATAACAACAACAACATACAACTTACTTGTGTGTTATCGGGCGTCTACTGTAAGAACTTGTTGGAAACACTTCTGAAATTGTCAAATAAAATATGACACTTTTATCAAACATTGAAAAACATAGTTGAATTGATTGTTTGATTGATAGGACCACCATCATTGCACTTCGATGAATAACCACGTGTGCTCCGATCTCTTTCTTACACAAGAAGATCTCAGACACAGTGCACGAGCTTGGTAGCACTGACGATGGTCCCAGATGTAATTTTAAAGACGGAGAAAATGTTGTTGGAATTTAATTTCAATCGTTTTAATGAATTTCTAGCGACTTTGTAACCTACTTTTATCATTTTCAGCTGCCATAAAATCTTTTACGTTCTCAGCTTGAACACGGGACCTACATTTCATCGTCCATCTCCGATAGAACTAGCAACTCAATCTCACCTACATTGAAATGAAATATGAAATATCTCTGGAACAATATCCCGATCGTTGCCCGGGGGGAAGCGAACAGCGTATCTCTGAGATATATATATATATATATATATATATATATGATTTTCAACTCCATTTGCAAATTTATGTTTCTAGATTATACATGCATATACAAATTAATATATGTTTCCTACACCTGCTAACTGCCTATGTTACTTTATCTGTACTACTAACAAGGAACAGTAAACACATTCTCAGGTAAAATATACTTTTTTTGTACAATTTGTACAAAATGAACAATTTTGACAAATGATACCATCTTTTTGTATCTATATAAAAATGGTCTTTGCAGTCTTTTGTTATTACTGTTGTTACATTCACCATTACCTTCATCATGGCTGAGATAACTGTTTTACCCAGTGGCGGATCGTCATTAAGGGCCAGTGTGGTCGAGCCTCACCAAAAATAAGGTGTAACGTCTATTTATTTTTTTAAACATTAAAATATATCCTAACCGAAACCATGATTTTTCCGAAAATATCTGTCTGGCCCACCAACAAAAATGATAATGAGCCGCCACTGGTTTTACCTCTATTACTCACGTCTGTTTTACCTCTATTATCCACGTGAACAGAACTTTGCCACCCAAACAGTCCCTCTGAATTTCTCTCTGTCATAGGCCAGATGACTCTGCAACCGTTATGCTCAAACCATTAGTTACATTCTGAATTCATCTTCTCCGTTGTCGTCCTCTTCTTCTCTTGGTCGGGATGCCTCCTTCCATGATGGTCTTCTCCAACTCTTCGTGCCTTTTTATATGCCCAAAATACTTCAATTTTCTCTTTCTTATTTGTAGTATCAACTATTTCTATTTGATTTTGAGTTCTTTCTGAATATATCTATTTGTTCTCTTCTCTGTCCATGATATACGGAGGACTCTTCTGTAACACTTATATTCAAAATCACAAATATATTTGTCCATTGCCTTGTTAATTACAAATGCTTCACACCCATACGTTGTCACTGGTAATGTGAATGCTCTCATTATTCTGCCACCAACGTCACTGTCGACATATTTGTTTTCTGCGTTGTATAATTAAATAACAATGTTCTAGTCCAGTGATGGGCAAAGTACGGCCTGCGGGCTAAGTGCGGCCCTTCGGAGTAGTCAATCCGGCCCGCGACATGGTTTTGAATAACCCTATAAATAAAATACTGACTGACGACCATTTAGCTTCACTAATGAGAATCAGCTCATCCCAGTTTCTACCACATTATGAACAACTTTTAGAAGCTCAGTCACAGTTTCATCTGTCACATACGCCTTCATACTCATCTAAAGAATAATCAATTTATGTAACTTTTTGTAGCATATTATAATATAAGTTGTGTATGATTTAAAAGTCAAAAATAAAGTTTAACACTTAAAAAATATGTTTGGTCTTTTTTCCGGCCCGCCTGGATATTTTTAATTTTATCTGGCCCTCCTCTTGGAAAGTTTGCCCATCACTGTTCTAGTCGATCCAATATGAAAGGATCATACCGTGATTTCCAAGAACAGGAAAAATTGGTCCAATGCTTCTCAATTTGTCTACAAGAAGTGTGTTCACCAACAAGTTGTCTGCCATTTTGTCCTCAAGCGTGTCAAGCAGAACATGAGGGCTGTTGTCACCTAAGGGATACCAGGAAAAATAATCAAGCATTAAGATATATCTCGTAACACTAGTGTCAATAATGTTAGAATTATTGTTTGAAGAAATTATCAACGAATATCAAAGCAGGCATTGAAGTGGAATGCAAAGGGTTCAAGAAAGAGAGGACGACCCAAGGAGACCCCGAAACGAACTTTGCTGAGAGAGGCAAGAAATATCGGTCTCAGTTCCATGGAGGAGATTGAGCTAGTTGCCCAGGATAGAGCGGTATAAAGAAATTGCTTGCAGGCCCTATGTAACTTATAACGGTACGAGATGAATTATTATTATTGTTTGATAAGTAATTTAATATCAGAAGTAAAGTTTGGTAACACCAGTCAGAGAGAGAGAGAGCCTCGATAGCGTAGTATTTAGTGCACTCGCTTCTTAGACGCGTGGTCTGCGTTCAATTTCACAGTGGAAGGGGTATATTTTACTACGTAACAGCTCAGGTGACGAACATTGATTGACAGAAGAAACTTCACAGCACTAAAACATATTTGACATGGAATATTACAAGAAGTGAAAACGTAAAGCAAAGTTTGGTACAAATTTGGTCTGAATAGCTGGGGAATTTCTGGCACAGTATCTCTACATTTGAATAATTTAGTCTGTGAGAACGCAGAAGAAGAAGAAGAAGAACGATTTAGTCTGATAATCTCCCTAGTTCCTGGCATAGTATCTGATCATCTTAATACAGATCTCAAATATTTTTCTACATAATGTGAACAATGAAGGAATACATATTCTTTTCTTTACAGAACCATTTCTCACTCAGTCATTTGTTAGTTGGTCATACCTTAAAGTCACAGTAAAGTCATTTCATCACAATGACTTGAGCAATTTATCTCGTTGACTTCAGAAAAGCACTTCAATGACTTGGCCAAGTTACAAAACTCACATACCAACAATTTCCAACGTGAGCCGCTGTAGCGTAGTTATTAGTCAACTCACTTCTTAGACGCGTGATATGGGTTCAATTCCACAAATATTTTTCCAACCGTAACGTCTCTCAGGTTGACCCAGCCTTAAATGGATACCAGGTAAAGCACTGGGAAGTAAAGGCAGTCGTCAGGATGTTGACCACATCACCCATCGTGTGCCAACGGTCAATAAAAAATACGGTTCTAACACCATATACTCAAGATATGAAAAGTGGTTAATTATTTAAAGAAAAACTCACACTCTTCATCATGTTCGGATGCTTTTTATTTGGATTACATTATTTGTCCACCTTTCTGTTTTCTTTCTCTCTTATAGTGTAGCATTTCTTTTCTTGTACTACAGACACTATTCTAACACACGTCATGACATACGAGTCTAACTTAGGAGATCGACTACAATGGTATACATGTGCAACTAACGGATGGTTTTATTTTTGGCATATCCTTTACAGGACTTTGCGAATCAACCCCAGCTTTTAAACGCTGTTTGTGCTTTTTCTAGGATTATTACGTTCAGTAGTTTGCCATTGCTTTCTGAACGGGGGGTGCCATCGTCCTTTTGCAAAAATCCACGCGAAACAATTTGCAATCAAACTGTCCGCAGCGTTATTCGAACTCAGAACGTCGAGGTTAATAGACCGAGTCACTATCCCTAAACCACAGACGCCACATGAAGGGTGAAAATGTTAAATCACCTGCACAAAACCAATACAATTTTCTTTCTCTCACCTGTTTCTTCTTCTTCTGCTTTACCCTTCAACTCAAAACGGAGCACAGGTCTTCAACAAACTTCTTCCAGCCTTTCCTCTCTCGTGTTATCCCTTCCTATTCTTTCCACGTCTTGTCTATCCTTTTAATATCTTGGTCTATCCTTTTAATATCCTTTTAATATCCACATTTTTCTGTTATTTCATGAGGTGTCTGAACATATTAGTCATACTCTTGCTATGTCTCGGAAATTATTCCGCGAACTTTGACATTTTAGTCGCGTGACGTGTATAGAGTGCATCGAGTGAAGCGGATATTACATGATACTGTTTTTGGTGCGCTGGATGTCAAAGAGCACTTTAGAAATGGCTTAAATATAGCATCTAAGTTAAGATGCACATCGATTAAATACTAAATAAATAAAAAAGACGAAACTGGGTGGAGGTACTAGTATAGACAGTGAGCAAAGAAATCACCTTCATTTTTGACCATAGGCAAGCAGAAGTTAGTGGTAATGAACAAGCTGATAGATTGGCTGGCTTGACTACAATATCAGAGGACTGCATGGACCGAAATGACATTCTTAACGCATTGAGAGAGTCTTTCCGAGCAGATGAGTTTCAGGCTGTGAATCCCACTCGCTTACCAGATTGAGAAAGATGATGTCAATATTGGTGTAGCTCGAAAAGAACAACATACCAAATATGCAAAGAGATATATTTATCAAATCGAACTGGCTTGTTGGGCTGGTGGACGCTAATGGATATGTTGAGACAGAGATCGGAGCACCTATGGACTTGTCCGGAGTGCTATGATGATAGTCCTCATATAATTGATTACTAAATAAATATGAAACAAAGGTCACGAAATAGACAATTTTAAGATCAGACAAAGTATATTTATTATTTACATCTGACAATGAAACGCGTTACTAAGCGACTGTTAAACCACTCATTGTGGTATGTATGTGATTTAAGGTCTCAAAGTCTGAGTTTATTGTGCCATTTAGGCGCATATAGATCCATTGACCAGCACATCCGGTTTCAACACGGTTTTTGTTTGTTTCCGCTACCTTAATTAGAAGTAAAGTAAAGGAACCCTTTCATACCTCGTGGTATATAGGTCAATACAGTGTTAGGCCTGTATTTTTCATTGACCGTCGGCACACGTTGGGTGATGTGGTCAGCATCACGCCGGCCGCCTTTACTTCCCAGAGCATGTCTGGTACCCAGTTGAGGCTGGTCGACCTGAGAGCCGTCGTGGTCGGGAAAAATTCCACGCGCATTGCGGGAGCTGAACCCAGACCACCAGCCTTGCGAAGCGAGTTCACTAACAACTACGCTACAGCGGCTCTCCACCTTAATTAGAACACGCACCCAAAAAAATGACCTAGGGAATCCAAACACTGCGGCGATCCAGCGCCCTGTTAGCCTTGGACCTCGCAGTCAAAGTTTCACGGTTTACACACATCCAACTCTAGATAACTAGGCCAGACGACAAGGGGTTCCTTGGTCTAGATCAGAAAAGGGGGCCGGAAAATATAGATGTTTGATAGAGCTCTGCAAGCATTTTTGCAATTTTACTCAATACTGTGAGTCTATGGTTATTTATTGGTGAAAAATATTCATTATATTGATATTCCTTATTGTTAAACTTAACTTGTTGTATAATATAACTTCGATTTAGCATTTTGTGTTGATTTTAAAACGAATTCGTTTATATACACCAATACTGGAATGCGATGTCACGTGGTGTAGTTGGGGTCTGATTTCCCATAATTCTCACCTGAGTCTGAAGACCCATACGTTTATAGTTGACTCTGGTTTACACCACTGGAAGGTGGGGTTGGCTTGTGTCTTCTACGGGTCATGAGTAAGTTACCAATTTCCGTATTTCGCCCTTCCTAAGAAAGTCTAGGCGACCTCAACTTTGCTGGATGCTGAGTCAGGATTAGAACACACTTTGTAGATCTAAACAAATATCAACTTACCCACGTACACGAAGAATGCCGGAGCTGGTCTTAGATTCCGAATAAAGTCTAACAAAATTGTGACAGTGGCTTCTGCTGCATCACAATTATAGTCTCCGTAAATACCAGCAGTACCCTGCTCTCAAGGCACACGGCCATAAGGAAAAATGAAAGAAGGCTGGTCATTCAGTGATACGGGGATTTATTGATAGTGGTACAAATATCAATATTCGATTTAGCAATTCATTACACAGAATTAAACAAATCGTCACACCGATAATGTGTGCGTGCGTGTGTATATGTGTGCACGTGTACGGTGTGTGTGTGTGTGTGTATATGTGTGCGAGTGCGTGTGTATATGTGTGCGTGCGCGTGTGTGTGTATCTGTGTGTTAGTTGTATTTGATATGCACGTCCACGTAAAAATAAGCACTAGAAACGGATTAGCCATATTATTCGAAAAGAGATCATCACGACACTGACTTTGATGAGAGAACTGAAGTGGATGCGAATGAATATGAAGTAGGACTCAGCTGAACTGTGAAGGTTACTGTAAAAGATTCGAACTAGTTCTTGGAAACTAAAAGATTGGTTATTTATTTATGAACCGATGTAATAGCACTCCGGACAGACATATAGGGGCTCAGTTTCCCCAACATATGTCTTAGGGTATGCAAGCTGATGGTTCTCATGACTCGTTGATTAAAACGCATTACTCCCTCAGTCCTTCATTCATCAAGCCCTACTTGTAGAGCATGTAACTCTAAACTCCTTAAATCACTGGATGGATTCAATATTAATAACTGTGTCTTCCTCCAACAAGCGATCGCCAAGAAACCAAAGAACAACCCCTTAATTCATCCTCAACTTCACGACAATCAACGATGTTGATGCAAGCCTGTCAGTTCTTTCGTTGCTGCGGAAAGCCTAGGACAGTAGATCTACGTAAGAAACCTCTGTAGAAAACATTCAGTCATAATGCAACCTGTCATTTTAGACCATAGATTCCCAAACCTTTTCGACCTACCGCCCACTTTGCACAACATAAACTTTGTAACGACCCCTTAACATTATAGCAGTTTGCCAACGCCCCTCCCCACATATGTACATGCTCTATATTCTCTTTGACATATACAATTGATATATATTTCTGTCATAAATGATTACTCAATCGCAAAATCACGAAAGTAATATATTTTAAAATATTTATTATTAATTTCTTCTTTAAGGAGCCACCTACCCTAATCGCCTGAACATCCCTCAAATTCTTCTGAACCCACTATCGCCCCCTAAAACGCTTCAGCGCCCACTGGGGGCGGTACCGCCCACTTTGGGAAACGCTGTTTTAGACCAACCGAAGCATTGACTATGAATCAAACACAACGGTGGCCCTTTAAACGGCTATTATCAAATAGAGTATAGTATGAAGTTATCAAATAGATTAGTCATAGATATGAAGACTTATCAAATAGATTAGTAATAGGTATGAAGATTTATCAAATAGATTAGTCATAGATATGAAGACTTATCAAATAGATATTAATCTTAGTGGAAGTTTTGAAGAAATACAATAGTATTGGCAGAAGGAGTTAAAGAGATTTTTGTTAGAGATTTCTAACTTACATTTCCTGTTATATTGGATCTACAACAAATGGTATGGCCACATTGTGTCGGAGTGTCCTGTAAGTGAAAGACACACATTTGTCAATGTCATATTTGGATATTTATACATGTCAATGTATAATTGAACATGAATTGTGAGACATATTATATACAATTATATCTTAATATCAAATGATAAAACTTCTCGTAGCCTTTTCAGATCTTAGGATATCAAGTGCCTGTCACTTCGTATTTCTATACCCTAGTGTGCAGGAGGTAGGAGGGTTAATTCCTTACCTCATGTGGGAAACGTCGAGTGTGGGATTTAACCCACAACCCTCTCGAGTCCGAGTCGATAGACAAACGCTTACGCATTACGCTAATCCGTTCTACCATATCTTATAATACATGCTGAAATTCTAAGAATTTATCGTATATATATATATATATATATATATATATATATATATATATATAGCTAGAAAATCCAACCAACTATGAACAAGCCAAATAAAGATAAAATAATAACTGTGCTAACGAAGAGTAAATGAAGCTCTTCTAGAAGATGTATGGCACGATGCAGAGAACGCTGCAAGGAATCTGCACCACAGATTATCTACTTATTTTAAGTAGGAAAAGTTCCAGAATCGGCACCTGGAACGTTACAAGTATGTATTATATAAGGAAGAGTTAGAAGTATCTGTAAGTGATAGCTAAAGATATTAAGATTTGGTATGTGTTAGTTGAACGCCTATGCCCCAACCGGGGTTAAACAGGTACAACAGAGAGAGAGAGAGAGAGAGATGTAAACAAAGCAACAAATTAGAAGATGCCATGTTTACATCTACAATATTCTACCAATGTCAGTCACAGACAGTCATTGAAAGCTATAAACGCAAAACCGCATCAAGTGAGAAGAGGTATGAAATGCTGCAGAAAAGACAAGAGACCATATAAGAAAGGAAACTAATGAAAGCCGTTTGAACAGTACTAGAAAATGATGTTATTGAACATTAGATAAATAAATAAATGACTTGGACAATTGGTCAAAACGAATCCATACCAGTCTGCAGCAAGAACATGCTCAAGTAGTTGCATGCCCTTGCGGAACATCGCTTTAATCACAGCATGCCTGAAAACTCTCTGTCTCTAGCAAGTTCTGCCGTCTTCTCCTGCCTCATGTTCAACATTTCTTTGATATCCTACTGTCCTCTTCGTCTTGGTCGTCCCCTGCCTCGTACTCCAGGAACCATAACTTCCATTACTGTTTATTCCAGGCCACTGTGATTTGGCCACAGGCCATTTAATGTGGCCAAAATATTTCATCTTCCGGGACATGATGTTATTATGTGCCAATGCTCCTTGATATGCAGGTCTTGTAGGATGTCTTTGTTTTTCTCTTCTCTGTCCAGGATGCTCTAAGAACGTGTCTACAACACAATGTTTCAAAAGCTTCAGTTTTATTCTTTAATATTTGAAGAACATGCTACATGAGAATATTGCGCTGTAAGACAAGAGGGACGCCAAGAAAAAGAAGACTGAAAGACAATAAATAAATCCATTATGACACAATAACAAGTAGCACATCTTGCGATGTCTGGATAACTGTATCTGCATGCTTTACGCAAAGATTAAAAGCACAAAATGTATATAACAAAACATAAACAACAATTATTATCTACCCGAGAACTGACAAAAGATAAAATCTCCAAGTTGTGCAACTAAATTAATCAAATGACCAACCTTCGCGTAAGCCCTGTCAAGGTGAATGTCAGATATCTGTATGAAAGTTATTGGTTCAGTCCCTTGTTTAAACGTCCGCATAACTTCCGAAAACATCATGGATTCATCTTGCTCAAACTTCAGTGGTTGCCCAAGCCAGTAAGGATTAATTGGGGTAGCGAGATTAGCAACGTTTGCCGGACAGAGTCCTAGTATTTCGCAGGCACCAAACAGAACATCATTTATGATTATATTTCTGATCTGTGAAGAGAATTGAGAACAAGTATTATGGTAGGTAGTTTCAATACATGCCAGTTTAGATACATCACCGCCCGTGTGTTACCGGGACTCGCTGGGGGAGCAAAGGATAGTAACACTGAGACCTACAAGGCATGTCGTAAGAGGCGGCTGAGATAAGGGTCTAGGGAAGCTACCCTAGTAAAAAAAAGCGTCGCAGAAATCGGATGTGCTGGCCTACTTGTAGGCGCATAACTTGCTCAACGTACAATCGCTCTTAGGCTCAGATCACATATAACTCACAAAAAGTTGTTTAACAAGCGGTTGATAAGGAGAATACTCTAGATAACTAGGCCAGACAACTGACCAGGGATTTCCTGACCTAGATCAGAAAAAGGTCTGGAAAATATAGATGTTTGATAGAACACTGCACGCTTTTTGTTTTTTTCTAAATTCTGTGTCTATGGTTATTTATTTTGTGTTGATTTTAAAATGAATTCGTTTATATACATCAATACTGGAATGCGATGTCACGTGGTGTAGTTATGGTCTGATTTCCCATAATTCTTACCTGAGTCCGAAGGCCTATAAGTTTATAGTTGGCTCTGGTTAACACGCTAGTTAAAAACAGGTTGGTTAAATGGATGTGAATCATGTGGGCTAGACACATGTGGGTGAAACACGTGTGGCTAAATACATGTGAATTAAATACATGTGGGGTAAGCACATATGAGTTGAATACATGTGGTTTGATTGGTTGATCGGTTGACACATTTCCGTCTTTGCAGATGATTATGTGCAAGCTGTACTCCAAAATTTGCTCAGCAAAACTTAGCAAAAGTCATATTTACTCTTCTATTTGTATCTATATTTTCTTCATATCCCTTTCGGCACATACGGCTTACACAAAAGATTTTCATTGCTGCCGCTATGCTACCTTTCCATTAATTGTTTCCAATGTCAGGCCACAATCTTTCCACACCTCTCCACATATGTTCTCCATGTTTCTTTTGATCGTCCAGATCTTCTTTTCCTATTCGCTTTTATATATTTTAACATTTGTTTAAGATTTAATCCTTTGTCTTTCCATATTTTGTTGAGCATGGCGAAAGTTTAACTTTCTTTATTGATTTTTGTAATGATATCCAAATTCATTAAAAAATGAAGAGGGTTTTTATAACGAACAGACTAAACATCATTGTAGACTAGCATTAAATTACGAAGATGGAGATTAGTTAGGCATGTATGCTGTATGCCAGTAGTGGCATTAGATATGACAGCTCTCCGATGGACAGCAAATGGGAAGAGAATGCTTGAACGTCCAAGTAAGACACGGAGAAGAATTGTGGAAAGAGATTGTAAACATTCCTGACGTTGGAAATAATTAGTAAAAAGACGGCAGAAAGGCAGCAATTAAAATCTCTTGTGTAAGATGTATGTATCAAATAAGACATGAAAAGGATATGTATAGATAACATTCGTAAACAAAAAGAAAAAAAGATGGTAGCAATCTTTAATGAACAGCATGCCATCTGTAATTTTTCAGCCCAAAAACAAAAACAACAGCACACTTTTAGAGCTGCTCTCACCAACATTGCTTTTTTATTTTAGTGAATATCTGAGACTATTTCTTCTGTAAACTATTTTTTAAAAAGTAACTAAATTTGTAATCTTACATCAGGTAAATACAGCTCCATAAGATCTGGGCAAGTAGTTGTACTGTTATGTCCAAACAAAGGCATCAATGTAACACAGATGCTAGAGAATATGCCCTCACTGTTCATGCGTGTTTTCAGCATATTGGAGAGAGCTTGGACTCCTGTTAGAATCAGCTACAAGAAAGAACATAGACATCTTAGCTCGTTTGTCAGTCTATTTGCATACTGTCTGTAGTATTCAAAGTCAAATGTAGTCACTTGTCAGCCCATTTGCATGAAATCTGTAGTATTCAAAGTCAAATGCAGTCATTTGTGAGTCCATTTTCCTATCAGTAATATTCAAAGTTTAATTTACTACTCCTACTGATGTGTGTATGTAAAATTGCTAGTACTACTGATGTATGTATGATTGCTACTACTGCTGATATGTGTATGATTGCTACTGCTACTACTACTACTATTATGTATAATATGTATAAATGATTGCGGGCTCACTACTACCGATGTGTGCATGTATGATTGCTGATACTACTACCGATGTATGTATGCATGATTGCTGCTACTACTGCTGTGTTAACACAGTTTGTGCTCACCTTACAATCGTTACACCTGGCAAAATTGTTGCTGGCACCTTGAACGTTCATTCTGATATTTATTGAGCTTGGCATTTCAGACAGCGATCCCGACATAACAGCAATGCATAGAAACGTTATCACTAACACCTTCAGCATTTTTTCCGTTGCTGTATTTTTGTTAGGTCCTCACTAAACAAACAAAAAATAAAACAAAAATATGAAAATCGAGACATCACTTCTTCTTCTGTTCACTAATCCTGTTTTTATTCACAGCGTCAGAATACGAGGAGAGTTCTAGAACGGTCTTGTGTATGCGCTTCATACATTGTCTCTCAATGCCTCTTTAATTTCTGTAGTCCACCTTTGCGTGGACCTTTGCTTTCTATCAGCTGTGTTGAGAGACAGCGACATCCCATTTGAAACGCACTGTCTGTTGGTAATCTGCTTGTGCGTTCGAACCATTTAATTTGTTGTTTAGTCATGAAGTTCAGTACTGATGTTGTACCCATATTTGTCTTGATTTTCTTGATATCTTTATTTCTCAACCGGTCTTTTCCTGATACTCCCAGCATTCTTCCCTTTCTTGATATCTTGACTAGTCTCTTCCTGATACTCCCAGCATTCTGGTAGACACTTCATCTCTGTGTGACTAGTTTTCTCTATCTATTGTCTATTCCCAGGTGGAAGATGGAGTTGGCTGACCACTCTTGCCGTTAAGCGTAGGGAAGGGAGCTTTAATTTGCGTTCTAGGGCTAGATGAGTCGCCCTTTTGTGTTATATCCGTGTTTATGTAGTGTGGTCTTGACATTGTCTATCCATCTTTTCTTGGTCTTCCCTTAGCTCTAGTACCCGATCTCTTTTTATTGTATGCTGTTATTGGTGGTTGGTTGTATTTCATTCTCATTTTTTTTTCTCGATTCAGAAGCACTTGAGCTTTCAGCTCTTCGGCTCGGTGCCATGGACATCGTAACTTCGGTTCGGTGCCACGAACACCGTGAATCTGGGGAACCTATGGCTTTTCTGCCAGTCCACGGAATTGAACCCGCACACACAGAGGACTAGTCACCCGCAGTCCAACGCGCTACGAACACGCTGGGCAGACGGGCATTTCATTCTCATTAAATATCCGAACCACTGCATTTGTTGTCTTTCGATATATTCGGTGCATGAATTTGTCCACTATGTTTCTGGTGTCCTCATTTCGTAGTCTTCCATCTTCCTGGTGACCCCAACTGTCTGTCGCAAGCATTTCATTTCACACTTGGTGAGCTTTCTGTGATGTGTTGCTGTAAGTGACCAAGTTTGGCACTGGTAATAAAGTGTTGGTAGGAAAATACTTTTTATCATCTGTCTTTTCTTCTTATTCTTTGCGTTCGTTATTTACAACTAATTTTAATCACTCTTTGTGATATGTTTGATCGTTTCCAAGAACGTGTATACGTTGCACATTGGTTTGGTAGGCCCCTAATCGCATAGACTTCTACATTTAGGACACATGCATCCGATTTCAGTCAAAACTCCTTAGTCGCCAAATTTGGGCCCTGGTAACCATTCGGACGATCTGTTTTTTCCCTTCCATCTTGATCTTTGGGTGTTGTAGTAATGGTGCCAGCTGGTAGGTCACTATTTACTTTTTGACACATAGTCTCTATTTCTCTATCGAGACTAGTTTTCTTCTATCCTTTAATGTCAGCGTCCAAGTTTGGCACTGATAATGTAGGGAGAAATATTGTGTTGAACAATGCTCTTTTTGTGTTCATGGTGACATTTTTGCATTTCAAAATTGCCGTATTTTTCATATGATTTGATTTGCTTTGTTGTATCTGATATTCTTCGTTTGCTGAACAAAAATGCTCCTAGATATGCAGCAAAGTATTGTTTAACTTGTTTTAATGGCTGTTTGTCGATGGAGGTATGACGAAGTGCAATAAAGATTTAAACTGAAACTGATATTATCAATCGAGCACGGAACAGATCAACGGTGGCAGGTGAAGAAGATAATGAGAAATGTAATTGTAATAAGTACAGCTGATGACTTTATACTAATATGACCGTGATAGTCATTGATATAAAAGAAGATAATGAGAAATGTAATTGGAATAAGTACAGCTGATGACTTTACACTAATATGACCGTGATGGTCATTGATATAAAGTATAGAAAAAAGCTAAAAATGCGAAACAAAGTAACTCTGCCAAGAAAATCAACAGGCAAAATTTACGTTTCGGAAAAAATGTGCTTATCAAGCAAACGACCAGGCAAAATAATTAGCACAATATGAAACAATCTCATACAAAAGATGTGAAACCTATTATATGTTATTAAACATTTAGGGGTGCTTCAGCGACATTTTCATTTATCCAGATGAGAAAATTGTACGGTTGACAAGTCTGAAATCACAAATAGAACACTTCCTTCCCAACACAAGCTACAACACTAAAAGTGATAACAACATAACAAGCAAGTTGATGAAGAGAATAAAAACCTCATTAATTAATACAAATGCAGGCATATGTTCATATACACGATAAACGAAACATCCAAATCAAATTACTTACCCTCAGATTGTTATCTGTTTTAAAAGTTAATAGTATTCATGTGGAAGAGATATGTTTATATGTTAGATGATAATGATAACGTTTGCTAATACACAAACAATATTAGCAAAAACAACAATATGAGCCGCTAAACTGATTTATCACAGTCACTCAAAGAAATAGACATTGAAATAACGAATACAATTTTTGATCGAGTTTTTCATTTGTCAGCAGAAAAATATGATAAACTGGACAAAGTATGATAGTTGAGACTGTTGTTTTGTAAATGATGAAACCGCTGACAAAGACAGGAGGACATATACAACAACATACCAGAGAGATGGGCTAGAATAACAAATAAATAATCAATTAATTCTACATATTTTTGGATATATTTATATGGTAGTTATGTCCGCATAATACACAACGTTAGACTATGCATGGTTGCAAGTTGTTGCAAGTTGCAAGTTAGATACAACAAAGTATGTTTGATTTAATGATTCACTTTGAATTATAGTAACAGAGTAACATGACAATATAGATTTAAGAGAACAAGCTGAGCACGACACATATATATATATATATATAATATGTTTGATACGGTGTTAGTTTCTTCAGTATTAACTTTTGTACACAAATTGTTAACTATATTTATATATATATATATATCTATGCTTTGTGCATGTGAGTGAGTTTAAAACAATCTAATGGTGTGTGTGTTTTTATACTAAGTGAGCTATAACAAGTGCAAAGAGACAAAGAGAGAGAAACAAAGAGAGAGAAACAAAGAGAGAGAGAGAAACAAAGAGAGAGAGAGAGAAAACAAAAGAGAGAAGAGAGAGAGAGAGAGAGACAAAGAGAGAGAGAAACAAAGAGAGAAAGAGAGAGCAAGAGAGAGAGAGAGATAAAGAGAGAGAGAGACAAAGAAAGAGAGAGAGATAACTTTTCAACTTTGAATTGAAAATTGATCACTGAATTCCTAATACAGTGCCGGTGTGATCTTGACTACATCTCCCATCGTGTGTAGATGATTAATGAAAAACGGTAACGTCCTAACATCGAATTCCTCAATATACCCCATGGTATGAAAATGAGCTCCTTTTATTCCTACTAGAGTAAGCAATCATGCCATTTATAATAGAATATGAAATCCAGCACTTGTGCCATGTCTTGTCTTTAGCGTTTGTTAATACATTCTGTTGTTGACTTTCTTTTATGCCTGCATATTTTATTGTTGTCGTCCACTGTTTCCCCCAGTAATTGTTCTTGTTGTCACAATGTGCTGTAACCAGATGGCTGTCCTATATTGATGTCCGTGATAACTTCATTAGCAAATAAATTTACTCATTACATTCTCACTGTAAGATTCCTTCGTGAATTATCACTACTCAGTATCTCCACTTTATTCTTTCCTATTGCGGGAATAGTATTTCTAGTATTTTGTTTTCTGTAGAAACATCTCTGTGACTTCTAGTGATTATTATGTATGTTTTATATTTGTAGATTGTCTATCATTCTTCTTCTGCAATTAGTCTTACATTCTTTAATATCTAAAGAGAGAGAGAGAGAGATGAATTGTATCTATAAATTCATTCGCAAATAGATCATCACTAGCATCTCACAATTTCTTCTTAACTTTCTCTTATGGGACGCCCGTGTGTTGTCGGGGTTCTCAAGTGGAGCAAAGAATAGTAGCACTGTGACCTACAAGGCATGTCGTAAGAGGCGACTCAGGTAGGGGCCTAGGGAAGCTACCCTAGTAAATAAAAAGCGTTGGTAACGGGCACAGCGTACAATCGCCCTTACACTCGGATGACATACAAATCACAAAGAGTGCTTAACAAACGTTCGATATGGAGCGTTTGAAGAAGAAGTCTCTTAGGACGTGTTTCATTAAATTTGGACAATTTGTTCCTGGGGAAATGTGTAGATCAATGCGACCATTGCGTGCTTTCTTTGACGAGTTATGAGTTAGTTAAGTTGGTTAACACACGGAGCCTCTTTCAAGAACCCCAGAAGCTACTTTGAATGATGTATGCATGTTTGTTATATGTGTATACATGTGTGTATGTATTATATTGTCTCGTCTCTAATACATACAAGCACAATAAGCTAACAGCATGTGTTTGTGCAAACACTGTTCGAACCCTACCTGATTGTTTCTGTTTCTAGCTGTAACGAGCGTTTGAGAAAGACACTCCCCGTGAGTCATTTTTTAGAATGGCTCATTGGTTGTGTCCGTAAGAGCGCTCGTATTGCTAGGCTAGGCGATTGGTGTCGTAAGGACTAGGTAAGTGGTTCGAGTCCCGTGTTTGTCTATTTGTTTTTTCGGAAGCTCTTAATACCTGTTCCTTGTTTATTTGTTGATCATTTAAGTTGGTTAACAAATGTCTAAATGCCATAGCGTCTTCAGTCAGCCATTACACTAGGTCGTTAAACGTACTCAGCGGTAACATTACACTAGGTCGTTAAACGTACTCAGCGGTAATATTACACTAGGTCGTTAAACGTACTCAGCGGTAACATTACACTAGATCGTTAAACGTACTCAGCGGTAACATTACACTAGATCGTTAAACGTACTCAGCGTAATATTACTAGATCGTTAGCTAACAGCAAAATACACCATGTTGCACACTGAAACGAGGAATAACAATTAAAAATCGGATCAAACTTTCTATGCTTATTAGCACACGTAACATGTTTTGTTTTCTGCTTTTTTCTATCATGCGTACATCAACTTTGTAATATTTTTTGTGTCTATCTAGCATAATGAAATGAATATACAATTTTAAAATTAAAAAAAAAAAGAAAAGGAATCCGTTTTTATACAGTGAAGTATTATCTTTTATATAATGAAGTATTATCTTTAATACAATGAAGTATTATCTTTTATACAATGAGGTATTATCTTTTATACAGTGAAGTATTATCTTTTATACAATGAAATATTATCTTTTATACAATGAAGTATTATCTTTTATACAATGAAGTATTATCTTTTATACAATGAAGTATTATCTTTTATACAATGAAGTATTATCTTTTATACAATGAATATTATCTTTATACAGTGAAGTATTATCTTTTATACAATGAAATATTATCTTTTATACAGTGAAGTATTATCTTTTATACAATGAAATATTATCTTTTATACAATGAAGTATTATCTTTTATATAATGAAGTATTATCTTTTATACAATGAAATATTATCTTTTATACAGTGAAGTATTATCTTTTATACAATGAAGTATTATCTTTAATACAATGAAGTATTATCTTTTATACAATGAAATATTATCTTTTATACAATGAAATATTATCTTTTATACAGTGAAGTATTATCTTTTATACAATGAAGTATTATCTTTTATACAATGAAATATTATCTTTTATACAGTGAAGTATTATCTTTTATACAATGAAATATTATCTTTTATACAGTGAAGTATTATCTTTTATACAATGAAATATTATCTTTTGTACAATGAAGTATTATCTTTTATATAATGAAGTATTATCTTTATACAATGAATATTATCTTTTATACAATGAAGTATTATCTTTATACAATGAAATATTATCTTTTATACAGTGAAGTATTATCTTTATACAATGAATATTATCTTTTATACATGAAGTATTATCTTTTATACAATGAAATATTATCTTTTATACAATGAAGTATTATCTTTTATACAATGAAATATTATCTTTTATACAATGAAGTATTATCTTTTATACAATGAAATATTATCTTTTATACAGTGAAGTATTATCTTTTATACAATGAAATATTATCTTTTATACAGTGAAGTATTATCTTTTATACAATGAAATATTATCTTTTATACAATGAAGTATTATCTTTTATACAATGAAATATTATCTTTTATACAATGAAGTATTATCTTTTATACAATGAAATTTTATCTTTTATACAGTGAAGTATTATCTTTTATACAATGAAATATTATCTTTTATACAGTGAAGTATTATCTTTTATACAATGAAATATTATCTTTTATACAGTGAAGTATTATCTTTTATATAATGAAGTATTATCTTTATACAATGAAATATTATCTTTTATACAATGAAGTATTATCTTTTATATAATGAAGTATTATCTTTTATACAATGAAATATTATCTTTTATACAATGAAATATTATCTTTTATACAGTGAAGTATTATCTTTTATACAATGAAGTATTATCTTTTATACAATGAAGTATTATCTTTTATATAATGAAGTATTATCTTTTATACAATGAAATATTATCTTTATACAATGAATATTATCTTTTATATAATGAAGTATTATCTTTATACAATGAAATATTATCTTTATACAATGAAATATTATCTTTTATACAATGCAATATTATCTTTTATATAATGAAGTATTATCGTGACTACAGATTAACTCTGTATTTTTATTTGAACACTGTAGGGAATGTGGTTAACATCCCCCTGACAAAAATGATCCTCTGATATCCAATAGAAGCTGGGTCTACCTGAGAACCTTTGTGGTCGGAAGAAATTCAACACGTAACTCTCATTCTAAACTGTGTAGTCAAGCTAGAAAGATTATAAATATAGAATACATGCATTAATTATTTACTATTTACAAGAAGAATCAATGAGAAACAGAAGATAAAACTAAACTCACCAGATCGTTACAGAGCCACAGTGCAGGTACATCAATGTGATGTATCACTTTGCTAGATCTGAATCTAATATACCAGATCAGATAAATATGAATATAACACAGAATAATTATAATGAATTAATACATTTGACAGATTGACGGGGTAATACCGTAAAACATTCATTACAATGTGGTCAGTAATTTTGTTGATGAATAGACGGGATTTATATTATATCGTCAATTATATCGCGTGTTTGTGGGACTTACTACTACAACTACTACTACTACTGCTGCTGCTGCTACTACTACTACTACTACTACTACTACTACTGCTGCTACACTACTAATACTACTAACTACTACTACTGTTACTACTACTACTACTAGTACTACTACTACCACTCACTGCTACTACTGCTATACTGCTGCTCCCACTTGCTGCACTGCTACTGTACTACTCCTACTGCTGCTGCTGCATCACTACACTGCCTGCTGCTGCTGCATCACTCTACTACTGTACTGCTACTACTGTTGCTGCTACTACTACTACTGCTACTGCTGCTGATGCATTCCTTACTACTACTACTATTTCCACTAATACTACTACTTCTACTGCACTACTACTACTATATTTCTACTACTACTACTACTACTACTGCTACCACTACTAAAACTACTTCCATTTTTTCTACTACTATCACTACCACCACTACTATAACCAGTACTAGTACTTATACTATTACTATCACTACTACCATTACTATAATTTCTACTACTTTTACTACTACAACTAGTACTGCTTATACTACTTGCTATTACCCATACTACTACTACTACTACTACAACTACTACTACTTCTATCACTAATACAACCAGTACTACTGCTACTACTACGACTACTATTGCAACTACTACTACCAACTACTAACCTTTTTTGGTTCTCAGTGAAATATATGACTGTATCGCATATGTGTCTTCGTACTGGCATGGAGATCTAGCCTGCTGAGGTACTTGTCTTTTTCTTGTTGGTTTGTGCTGAAAGTAGTCAACGTAACAAAATTGACAAGACTTTAGATTCAATCATCAAGGGTACATATATCTAGAGACAAAGATCTATACTTATTCTATATAGTTGAAAACATGAGAGTTACGGGAAGATTCGAAATTCGGTGTCTCTGTGGCGTAGAGTTTAGATGCTCGTCTCTTGTTCCAAAGGTACTCGTAGGTGAGATCGAGTTCCTAGTCCTATCGGAGACGGACGATAAAACGTATGTCTCGTGTTCAAGCTGAGTACGTAAAAGAACGCTTGGCAGTTCAAAATCGAGAAGACCAGACTGGAAAGCCGCTGTCCGGGGAAAATTAATAAGACAGATTAATTAATAAAATTCCTACATAATATTTTCACCATCTTCTAAATTACACCGGGGATCTTCGCCGGTGCTACGAGGTTCTGCACTGCCACTGATATCTTCCTGTGTAAGACAGAGATTTAAATACACATGATTATTCACCAAAGTGCAATGATGATGGTCCCAAAGAATATATCGAAATTCACGTCTGGACATTTTGTGACTTCCTATTCATACATTTCTACCGTCTCTGATTTTATTTGTATGCAGGCACAAGATGATTCTCTGACGGCATGGTACTGGACTCAAAATGTTCATGGGTCACAAAATTAATGGACTATAATGTTCACAAGCTTCGTGGATAATAGACTTCTTCTTCTTCTTCGCGTTCGTTCTTTACGACCAATTTTAATCACTCTTTGTGATATGTTTGATCTTTGCCAAGAACATGTATACGTTGCACATTGGTTTGGTAGGCCCCTAAACGTATAGACTTCTATACATTTAGGACACGTACATCCGATTTCAGCCAAACCTCTTTACTCGCCTCTTACGACATGCGTGGCAGGTAGCAGTGGTTCTATTCTTTACACCCCAAATTTGGGCCCCTGTAACCACTCCGGCGGGATAATAAGACTAATAAGGATTACAAAGTTTATGGAGCAAATATTCAAATATTCTCAGCCAGTGATGCTTCACTATTAGTAACATCACCCAACAATGATTGACATATTTGGTTAACTTGTTCAGTAATATATGGTAGTGAGACGTGGACCTCATATGCCAGAGAAGAATATTGTCTCAACACCTTTTACATGCGTTGTCACAGGTGGATATACAATATCCTATGGCAGAACTGCATCTCCAATATAGAAATCCCGGACAGTGCTGACATTCCCAGCATGTGCACTTTGCTGAGTCAGCGACGTCTGAGAGGGCTGGAACATGTGTGCCGTATGAGCAATGGTAGAATCCGAACGGGCATTCTGTATGGTCAACTCGCAACAGGTACTAGACACCATGGCCGCCCATTACTACGTGGCTAACCTCATGCAGCATAGACAAAGAAAATTGTGAACTATTGGCCGAGACAGGCAAGCATGGCGAGCTGCAGTGAGGGGTGGCTCAAAAATAAAAGAAGAAAAACATCATCACATGGGAGGCAAAGAGAACGCAAAGAGACCATCATATGTATCAGATCCAGTTCTCCCTACAGCAACAACTGTGGCAAAGATTGCTACTTCATAATATGCAATTACAGCCACAACAGACTTTGTGATTCAACACAGAATAAATTACCTGAAGCAAAACCCATTGTCTCCTGAGTCCAATAATGATTCAGTAATGACTAACATATTTAGATGGCTTTATCCAGTAATGACTAACATATTTAGATAGCTTTATCCAGTAATGACTAACATATTTAGATAGCTTTATCCAGTAATGACTAACATATGTAGATGGCTTTATCCAGTAATGACTAACATATTTAGATGGCTTTATCCAGTAATGACTAACATATTTAGATGGCTTTATCCAGTAATGACTAACATATTTAGATGGTTTTATCCAGTAATGACTAACATATTTAGATGGCTTTATCCAGTAATGACTAACATATTTAGATGGCTTTATCCAGTAATGACTAACATATTTAGATGGCTTTATCCAGTAATGACTAACATATTTAGATGGTTTTATCCAGTAATGACTAACATATTTAGATGGCTTTATCCAGTAATGACTAACATATTTAGATGGCTTTATCCAGTAATGACTAACATATTTAGATGGTTTTATCCAGTAATGACTAACATATTTAGATGGCTTTATCCAGTAATGACTAACATATTTAGATGGTTTTATCCAGTAATGACTAACATATTTAGATGGCTTTATCTAGTAATGACTAACATATTTAGATGGCTTTATCCAATAATGACTAACATATTTAGATGGCTTTATCCAATAATGACTAACATATTTAGATGGCTTTATCCAGTAATGACTAACATATTTAGATGGTTTTATCCAGTAATGACTAACATATTTAGATGGCTTTATCCAGTAATGACTAACATATTTAGATGGCTTTATCCAGTAATGACTAACATATTTAGATGGCTTTATCCAGTAATGACTAACATATTTAGATGGTTTTATCAAGTAATGACTAACATATTTAGATGGCTTTATCCAGTAATGACTAACATATTTAGATGGCTTTATCCAGTAATGACTAACATATTTAGATGGTTTTATCAAGTAATGACTAACATATTTAGATGGCTTTATCCAGTAATGACTAACATATTTAGATGGCTTTATCCAGTAATGACTAACATATTTAGATGGCTTTATCCAGTAATGACTAACATATTTAGATGGCTTTATCCAGTAATGACTAACATATTTAGATGGCTTTATCCAGTAATGACTAACATATTTAGATGACGTTATCCAGTAATGACTAACATATTTTGATGACGTTATCCAGTAATGACTAACATATTTTGATGACGTTATCCAGTAATGACTAACATATTTTGATGACGTTATCCAGTAATGACTAACATATTTTGATAACGTTATCCAGTAATGACTAACATATTTCAATAACATTAGGTAGACAATCGCCCGTGTGTTGCCGGGGCCCGCAAGGGAAGCAAAGAATTGCAACACTGCGCCCTACAAGGCATGTCGTAAGAGGTGACTAAGGTAGGGATCCGCCCAAGTGCTGCCGGGGCCCACGGGGGGAGGAAAGAATATGCAGCAATGTCTACCTGCCAGGCATGTCGTAAGAGGCGACTAAGGAGGGTTGGTTGTGGGGCTGGCTACCTCACCCTGTAGACAAAATAAGCCAAAAAAACTTCAACAAACATGGATAGTACAACAATATGGAATAACTCAACTCAACCATCCAAACCAGGGAAGGTCCCCAACAGGGGGCAAATGACGTATCACCGGGAAAGCCGCAAGGATCCGGGGATGCCGACTAGCCTTCTTTCATGTCGGAAAATAGCCAGAATTGGTTGCTGGAACGTGAGAACGTTGCTGGAGCAGGGAAAAACGGCCCAGCTCGCGACAGAGATGAAAAACTACAAGATTTACATTCTGGGAGTCTCGGAGACAAGATGGAAAGGAATAGACAAAATTAAACTACACTCAGGCGAAATAATGCTGTCCTCAGGGCAAAAAGAAGAAGAGAGCACACATCATAGTAAAGGAGTTGCCCTCATGCTGTCCAGAGAAGCACAAAAGCATTAATAGAATGGGAAACAATCAGGCCCAGAATAATAACAGCAACATTTAGAACTAACAAAAAGAAAATTAACCTAAAGGTCATCCAATGCTACGCGCCAACTAACGATCAGGAACAAGTAGCTAAAGAGAGGTTTTATACTAAAGTACAAAGTATTATGGACAGGAAGAGAAAAAAGGATATTATAATTTTGATGGGGGACTTAAATGCAAAGATAGGAGACGACAATAGCAGTTTCGAAGAGACCATGGGAAATCATGGGCTGGGTAGAATGAATGAGAATGGGGAAATGTTCGCAAATTTTTGTGCCTCAAACCAGTTAATCATAGGCGGCAGCATATTTCAGCATACGAGAGTACACAAGGCCACATGGATATCATCAGACCACATAACAGCTAACCAGATAGACCACATATGTATTGATAAGAAATTTAGAACATCATTACAAGACGTTAAAGTGTGCAGAGGTGCAGACGTGGCATCGGATCACCACCTCCTGTTAAGTAAAATCAGGCTGAAACTTAAAAGATATTCAACAAACCCAAATTATAAAGCAGTTCAAATAGCAGAGCTTACGAACCAGGAGGTAGAGACAGATTTGCAGTCGCAGTATCAAACAAGTACCAAGCATTGGAACAGCTGGTAGACGATATGAATATTGAGGAACATTGGCAACAGATACAAAATATATGGAAGGATACATGCTCAGAGGTTTTGGGAGATAAGGAACGGAAAAACAAAGATTGGATAACAACAGATACCCTTAGTCTGATCAAAGAAAGAAAAAGCAGGAAAGCAGATCTAAACAGATGCAAAACTAGAGGTGCTAAAGCTAAAGCCCACAAGGTATATGGGGAAGCCAACAAAAAAGGTTAAACAAAACATAAGAAGGGATAAAATAAAATATATAGAGGAGTTGGCAGGAGAAGCAGAAGAAGCAGCAGAAAAAGGAAATATGAGGGACCTGTATAACATCACAAGGAAGTTAACAGGAAAATACAAACAATCAAGTGGCCTTATAAAAGACAAGAGAGGCAAAGTAATTAGCAACAATAAAGAACAAATGGAGAGATGGAAAGAACATTTTGAAGAACTGCTTAATATGCCAAAACCGCAGGTCCCACGGGAAATAGAGCCAGCTGAAGAGGAGCTACAAATTAATTGTGAAAGACCAAGTAAAGAAGAAATAATGAAGACTATAGAAAATTTAAAGGATAGGAAAGCAGCAGGGCCAGACAACATTCCAGCAGAGGCCATTAAGGCAGATAAAGATACCTCAACAGAGCTACTATACAAATTACTAGGGAAGATATGGGAGAGAGAAGAGATACCAGTAGAGTGGAAAGAAGGTCACTTGGTAAAACTGCCAAAGAAGGGAGACATGCAAGAATGTACGAACTATAGAGGGATAATGCTACTATCAGTGCCAGGCAAAGTATTAAACAGGATTATACTCGATAGACTTAAAGAGGCCATAGATAAACAACTGAGAGAAGAACAAGCAGGGTTCCGTAAGAATAGATCCTGCACAGACCAGAAAGCTACACTGCGCATTATAGTGGAGCAAAGCTTGGAGTGGAACTCACCACTATACATAGGTTTTGTGGATTATGAAAAGGCGTTTGATAGTCTGGATAGGGAATCATTGTGGAAACTATTAATACACTATGGAGTTCCACCAAAGATTGCAAACCTAATAAAGAAAACGTATGAAGGAATGAAATGCAGAGTCATACACGAGGGCCAACTGACTGAATCCTTTGAGATAAGAACAGGGGTGAGGCAGGGATGCTTGTTATCACCATTCATGTTCTTGCTGGCTATAGATTGGATCATGAAATCAACAACGGATAACAGAGGGGAATACAATGGACACTTGTGAAACAACTGGAGGACCTGGATTTTGCAGACGATCTGGCTTTGCTGTCTCACAACCACGCACAGATTAAAGACAAAATGAATACCTTAAATAATAAGTCTCAGCAGCTAGGTTTGAAAATACACAGGGGAAGACCAAGGTCATGAGAATAAATGCTGCAAATGTAAACCAGATTATGCTGGAGGAAACAGCACTGCAGGATGTAGAATCATACACATAACCTTGGAAGCAACATAGACACAGAAGGAGGAACAAACAAAGATGTTAAGATAAGAATACAAAAAGCAAGAGGTAACTTTATTGCATTGAGTAAGATATGGAAGGCAAGGGAGATCAAAACAAACACAAAACTGAGAATTTTCCAGTCAAATGTGAAGTCAGTGCTGTTCTATGGCTCGAAAACATGGAAGACCACAAAGGAAACTATCAGAAAACTGCAGACCTTCGTAAATGGATGTTTACGTAGGATAGAGGAATTGAGATGGTATGATAAGATTACAAACGAGGAACTCAGGGAGAGAACAAAGCAGATACCAGTGGAGAGAGAGCTCAGGAAGAGACGCTGGCGATGGATAGGACATACATTGAGAAGACCGACCGGAAGCATCGCAAGACAGGCATTGTTTTGGAACCCGCAGGGAAAGAGGAGTAGGGGAAGGCCTAGGCAGACCTGGAGAAGAGAGCTGGAGGCGGATATAAAGAGGATAGGCAAAACATGGAAAGAATTGGAAGGGATGGCAAGAGAGAGGAAGAGATGGAAGAAGTTTGTTGAAGACCTGTGCTCCGATGGGAGTTGAAAGGTGATGATGATGATGATCTACAATGCATGTCGTAAGAGGCGACTGATGTAGGAGTAGGACCTAGAGGAGCTACCTAGTAAATAAAAGCATCGAGAAATTGGATACTTGTACTTGAGGCGCAAAACTGGCACAACGCAGAATCGCTCTTAGACTCAGATCACATACAAATCATACAGAGTGGTTAACAAGTGGTTGATATGGAGCTTTCGAAGAAAGAAAAAGGTAGACAATGTTTGGTTATTATTTGCGAAATTTTGATGTTTTAAGCAGCAATTTTCTTTGCAAATTTGTTGTTTACCCAATGCTTCTTTCTTACAGGACTTAATGTTGAGATATTTGATGATTTATTTGTAAAGCTAACAAACATCTTATTTGTTAAACTTCTTTATAACTGGTTTTTTTTGGGCGTTTGTATTAAGTTGAAAATTCATATTGAATTTGTCTCAAATATTGGTTTTCAGATATTACCTTTCAACAGTTTTCTTATATAACTCGTTTTATGACGTTGAAAATTGGCAATATCGCTCTCCTGTTGTATTTGACAAGTTGAGTAAATAACTTGGGGGAACATATTAGTTTTCTCACCGTCTAGTCAATGATATATTGATTTTATGCGCTAATGATAGGTTGTGGTCTCAATATGTGCATATGTTAACAGCGCCCTCTCATGTATGTGTTATTCAACATGGTGACATTTGAATAAAATTGGTATAACTGACATATTTGTACGATCTAGAAATTGGTATAACTGACATATTTGTACGATCTAGAAATTGGTATAACTGACATATTTGTACGATCTAGAAATTGGTATAACTGACATATTTGTACGATCTAGAAATTGGTATAACTGACATATTTGTACGATCTAGAAATTGGTATAACTGACATATTTGTACGATCTAGAAATTGGTATAACTGACATATTTGTACGATCTAGAAATTGGTATAACTGACATATTTGTACGATCTAGAAATTTACGTAGTAATAATAGCCGTTCATCGCAAGCGATGATGGACAACAGCCTCGGATGTGTATTCCTGCACCTCTCTGGTACGTGCAGGAGGGTAGAGTCCAGTCCTGGAACACAATTTCTACCACAGGCAGGGCATACATGATCAAGGTTAGAGATGTGGGTGTTGTGTGTTCTGTCTTTGGGCGCAGCTCGCTTTCCCTGCACTTCAACAGTATGACAACTTTATGTATATCCTCTTTCTGTCCCGTTTGACGTATACGACTTTACTTTTCACAATAGATTTCCATTATTGGTGTTGTCCCGCCTTTCTATTCATTGTTCCCCACAATCTTGTTACTTTCTTTCCACATTTCTTACACACGTTGTATTTGGACGGTCAGACCTTCTATTCCCATCCGCTGTCCATCGGAGAGCTATCCTAGCCAATGCTCACAATGTCTACTGGCCTACCACAGAAGGTTAGTCGTCAGACTGGGGACTACTTTCGTGTTTGATTTCACTCCTTCATGTAATCATGCATCTTCTTCTTCGATCGTTCTAGGCTTGTTTTTATCATTCTCTTTGTGATATATAAACAGCCAAACATCACAACGTAATGTACGTGCACCAACCTTCAGCACCTATTTGAGCACAGTTGTCTATCCTTCGGTGGGGTGTTCGATTTCAGCCAGCTATTGTGTGCGAATTCGCTTCTTCCGCTAGCCTTTGACTGTCCCCAGCCAAAACCCACAAGGCAGTGGGTTGCTATTTTCTTTCAGGGCAGCGACACTTAAACGGCCTGTCCTCGCGGGCTTTTGAGCACCATCTACCCAACAAATCCGGTCATTTTAATGAACACCTTGGTTTGTCGCCCGTTCAGGTTTGTGTACGGTTTGCTCCGCTAACCTTTGATTGTCCACAATCAGGCTACAAGGCAGCAGTAGTTCCCTGCGAGCGGAAACGCGCACCGGCTTTGCCTCTGCTGGGCTTTCCAGTTGTTCTGTACATTTGGGTGGGACGCACACCCTGCCTACCGCTTCCGCGCTTTCTGCTGCCGCGCTTTCTGCTGCCGCGCTTGCTGTTGCCTCGCTTGCCGCTGCCGCACTTGCTCTGATTTTGCCTCTGCTGGGCTTTCCAGTTGTTCTATTCGTTTGGGTGGGACGCACACCCTCTTGCCGTGCCGGCCTGCCCCTCGATGAGGCCCACTATGACTTTGCCAGCGTGTGTGCTAGCCCTGCCCTGATGCCCTGTCACCATCGTCTTTTTCTATGCTCACATTTTTCGCCACATGTGACGCCACTCTTGCACGTCCGTATGCGTGCTCCGTCTGCCCTGGTGCCTACCTCACCATTTCCGTCAATTCCTATTGGGCTGTCCGACTTCGAGTGGGCAAAACCGAGTTTACCCATGTTGCCCACGTGCAACTCAACTCATCACCCGGCATTCTCATCGGCCCAAGAAATACGCAACAAGAGAGAGAATGCGTGGACTCCGAATTTCGCCACACGCGGGTCAACCTCCCTTCAATGGTTTTGATTCGAACTTTTGACCCATGTGGACCAACACGCGGTCCAACTCATCACCCTGCATTCTCATCGGCTCAAGAAACATGCAACAAGAGAGAGAATGCGTGGGCTCCGAGTTCCGCCCTGCGAGGTTCCACATGTGTCGTTCAAGCTTTTCCCTTCGACCGGGAGAGGCAAGCATTAATAGTCACTCTGGCAGTTCGCTCATCTGTGTTGCGGGAGGATCCCATCAAGCATAACTACCTTTGCATCTCTACTTGCCCCAGAGTAGCTCTCCCACAGCATCTGTCCTCTTGGCCAGACCGGAACTAGCATCTGTTACCAGGGTCACCACGTGGAGGTGAGGGCAGGGGATTAGAGCCATCTCTCTAATCCTGGCGCGCCTCTTTCTTGCGCCTTTGACCCCAATCATGCATCTGATTTACCTCACCTTCTTCACCAGATAAAACAAAAGTATCTCTTTCGTTTTCGTAACACAATATTTTTAAAAATAGAAATGGGTTGTCGGCCCCTTGTCCAGTCCTCAAGACTTGGAAGTTCAAGAGGTCACATTTTGACTGCCCTATATTCTTCAACCTGTCTGACATGGGTGCCCCTGACAGCATAGATTTCCCGATCATGGAAGTAGGTAAGCTCCCCACCACTATAAGTTAGTGTGACATCGTGGGGAGATCTTGGAATAAATTGTCTTGTCTGGAGACCCTTAAAACTTGTTAACTGTCTATTTATTTACCATATTTATCTCCAGTGCTTCACTCTGGGGTTCTTGCTCCAGTGCTTCACCTTGGGGTTCTTGCTCTAGTGCTTCACTCTGGGGTTCTTGCTCTAGTGCTTCACCCTGGGGTTCTTGCTCTAGTGCTTCACTCTGGGGTTCTTGCTCTAGTGATTCACCCTGGGGTTCTTGCTCTAGTGCTTCACCCTGGGGTTCTTGCTCTAGTGCTTCACCCTGGGGTTCTTGCTCTAGTGCTTCACCCTGGGGTTCTTGCTCTAGTGCTTCACCCTGGGGTTCTTGCTCTAGTGCTTCACCCTGGGGTTCTTGCTCTAGTGCTTCACCCTGGGGTTCTTGCTCTAGTGCTTCACCCTGGGGTTCTTGCTCTAGTGCTTCACCCTGGGGTTCTTGCTCTAGTGCTTCACCCTGGGGTTCTTGCTCCAGTGCTTCACCCTGGGGTTCTTGCTCTAGTGATTCACCCTGGGGTTCTTGCTCTAGTGCTTCACCCTGGGGTTCTTGCTCTAGTGCTTCACCCTGGGGTTCTTGCTCTAGTGCTTCACCCTGGGGTTCTTGCTCTAGTGCTTCACCCTGGGGTTCTTGCTCCAGTGCTTCACCCTGGGGTTCTTGCTCTAGTGCTTCACCCTGGGGTTCTTGCTCTAGTGCTTCACTCTGGGGTTCTTGCTCTAGTGATTCACCCTGGGGTTCTTGCTCTAGTGCTTCACCCTGGGGTTCTTGCTCTAGTGCTTCACTCTGGGGTTCTTGCTCTAGTGCTTCACCCTGGGGTTCTTGCTCTAGTGCTTCACCCTGGGGTTCTTGCTCCAGTGCTTCACCCTGGGGTTCTTGCTCTAGTGCTTCACCCTGGGGTTCTTGCTCCAGTGCTTCACCTTGGGGTTCTTGCTCTAGTGCTTCACTCTGGGGTTCTTGCTCTAGTGCTTCACTCTGGGGTTCTTGCTCTAGTGCTTCACCCTGGGGTTCTTGCTCCAGTGCTTCACCCTGGGGTTCTTGCTCCAGTGCTTCACCCTGGGGTTCTTGCTCTAGTGCTTCACTCTGGGGTTCTTGCTCTAGTGATTCACCCTGGGGTTCTTGCTCCAGTGCTTCACCCTGGGGTTCTTGCTCATGTGCTTCCCCTGGGATTTCTTAGAACTCATTATCTACTTAATTTAACATGAACAAAGAAGAAAAAGAAAGAATAGCAAAAACACCACACACCAACAGAGTGTGATATTGCGAAATATACAAAAAAATAAAAATGAAAACATGGTTTGGAAAAGTAACATTACTTTTTTAATTTGACACACTAAAAAGCCAAAACATTTTACATTTTGAAAAAATATAATAAAACAGCAAAAATGGAACTATTGTATTTTTGTTCTCTCGATATTTCTACACTCATGGCAGCCATATAAGGGTTATGTCCCACTTTAACATGAATACTTCAGTGGAAGAGCATTTCACATTTGTTAAACGACGTTTAGAATTTTACAAAAATACTGTCTTGGTACACCGGGAGTGGTAACGGAGCCTAATCATGGTTAAAGAATAGAACCGCTGTTCCCTCGACATGTCGTAAGAGGTGACTAAGAAGGATGGAAGTGGTGCATACACTCGGCAAAAACACTAGATAGCTACAGAAATCACAACTAGGAAATTCATGTTTCCCCCGGGAGAAAAAGGACACCGAAAGGAATGACACATGAAACGACCGATGAAATCTGAGGAAATCTTGCTGCCGAATAGGGGAGAGTGCAGAGATCTGGAAAAAAGGCCTTGGATAGAAGGCTTGAAAACCTTGGTTGCGGACCTATGCTAGGTAGGGGTGAAGCAAGAAGAAGAAGATGCCTGGAACCTATTTTCAGCTGGAGATCAGGAATCGACCCTACCAGAAATTAAATATCGTGTTTTTTATATTTTCAGCTGGGAGATCAGGGAATCGACTCTATCATAAATTAAATATCGTATGTTTGTTATATTTTCAGCTGGTAGATCAGAATCGACTCTATCATAAATTAAATATCGTATGCTTGTTATATTTTCAGCTGGTAGATCAGGAATCGACTTCTATCATAAATTAAATATCGTATGCTTGTTATATTTTCAGCTGGGTAGATAGGGAATCGACTCTATCATAAAATTTAAAAATCGTATGCTTGTTATATTTTCAGCTGGGAGATCAGGAATCGACTCTATCATAAATTAAATATCGTATGCTTGTTATATTTTCAGCTGGGAGATCAGGAATCGACTCTATCATAAATTAAATATCGTATGCTTGTTATATTTTCAGCTGGGGAGATCAAAGGGGAAACGACTCTATCATAAATTAAATATCGTATGCTTGTTATATTTTCAGCTGGGTAGATCAGGGAATCGACTCTATCATAAATTAAATATCGTATGCTTGTTATATTTTCAGTTGGTAGATCAGGAATCGACTCTATCATAAATTAAATATCGTATGCTTGTTATATTTTCAGCTGGGTAGATCAGGGAATCGACTCTATCATAAATTAAATATCGTATGCTTGTTATATTTTCAGCTGGGTAGATCAGGGAATCGACTCTATCATAAATTAAATATCGTATGCTTGTTATATTTTCAGCTGGGTAGATCAGGGAATCGACTCTATCATAAATTAAATATCGATGTTGATGTTTTCAGCTGGGTAGATCAGGAATCGACTCTATCATAAATTAAATATCGTATGCTTGTTATATTTCAGCTGGGGGATCAGGAATCGACTCATCATAAATTAAATATCGTATCTGTTATATTTTCAGCTGGGTAGATCAGAACGACTCTATCATAAATTAAATATCGTATGCTTGTTATTTTCAGCTGGGTAGATCAGAATCGACCCCACCAGAAAATTTAAAAATCGTATGCTTTTATATTTTCAGGGTGGGTAGATCAGGAATCGACTCTATCATAAATTAAATATCGTATGTTGTTATATTTTCGCTGGGAGATCAGGAATCGACTCTATCATAAATTAAATATCGTATGTTTGTTATATTTTCAGCTGGGTAGATCAGGGAATCGACTCTACAAGAAATTAAATATCGTATGTTTGTTATCAAATTCAGCTAATCTGCACTCATCATCATAAAGTAGCGTGTCACTTCCGGAACTAGGCTTCCATGACATCAGTCCTGAAAAGCTCTCTGTTCTGTGCAAGTTGACCGGTGTCAGCAACAGTCTCAGATCGTCAATGACCTCTTGCACCAGTCGTCTTCTAGATCTTCCTCTCAATCTCCTTCCAGGCACCATTCTCTCCAAAATTATCTTCTCTATGCACTCCTGTCGTTTGATGTGTCCGAAATATTTAATTTTCCTTGATTGTATGCTCTTTGTGTCTTCACTATAAAAAAGAGTTTAAAAGCCTTCATTGACTTCATTGAGTTCATTGAGTTCATTGACTTCATTGACTTCATTGAGTTCATTGACTTCATTGACTTCATTGAGTTCATTGACTTCATTGAGTTCATTGACTTCATTGAGTTCATTGACTTCATTGACTTCATTGAGTTCATTGACTTCATTGAGTTCATTGACTTCATTGACTTCATTGACTTCATTGACTTCATTGAGTTCATTGACTTCATTGAGTTCATTGACTTCATTGACTTCATTGAGTTCATTGACTTCATTGAGTTCATTGACTTCATTGACTTCATTGAGTTCATTGAGTTCATTGAGTTCATTGAGTTCATTGACTTCATTGAGTTCATTGACTTCATTGAGTTCATTGACTTCATTGACTTCATTGAGTTCATTGACTTCATTGAGTTCATTGAGTTCATTGACTTCATTGACTTCATTGAGTTCATTGAGTTCATTGAGTTCATTGACTTCATTGAGTTCATTGACTTCATTGACTTCATTGAGTTCATTGACTTCATTGACTTCATTGACTTCATTGACTTCATTGACTTCATTGACTTCATTGACTTCATTGACTTCATTGAGTTCATTGACTTCATTGCACTGGGTTTTAACCAATACGGCTCGGTCCCTCTCCGCAGAAATGGCACGCCACCTGCTGAGAGACCTAGCGGTCTCTGGAAAAAAGCTGCACTCGAACCCACTATCTTCGACTCACAAGGCAAAGGGTTTAACCACTTAGCCACAGAGATCCCCTTCACAATGATACACTAAATGCCTGTATTCAGAATAAGCACACACAAAAACACATAAAAAAGTGTACAAAATCATACTGGTATACATAACAAATACAATATAATGCAATACTCTTCAATTCTGAAATATAATATTTTGAAACAGTGGCATTTACATAAAAGTGATATGATATTTTTTTTTTTTTGATTTGCAGCGGTCTCAAAAATCGCTGTTCGTTTGAGATCCCTGTCAGACACAGTTTTTCTCTTTTACCCCAGTGCCAAGTTTTGAGCTTGTATTGTTGGTAGTTTTCTGTTGATCTGACGCCAAGTGAAACATTTAAACGAGTTAGGGTTCTAAAGCGTTCTTGGCAATCGTTGTTCGTTTGTTTTTCCCTGACGGACACAGTTTGTTGGTACTAGTTAATCTTTCGCCAAATTTTGAGCTGGTACTGTTGATAGTTTCCTGATGTAAATCTGTCTTCTGGTGAAACATTTAAACGAGCTGTTTTTCTTGAACTTTCTTGAAGATCCCAGATATTCATACAAATAATCTGGAAGACTGAAGTAAAATATGACAACGCATCGTTTCAACCAAAAGGTCTTTGTATGCTTTGTAAATTTACTTGACTCCATGTTTTCATGTTTGATATTGAGTACATAAGTTTCTCTATTACTAAGTAAAACAATGTATCATCTTTGTCTTCTTCTCTTCTATCATTATCTCATGGCAATGGAAGGATAGAGGGGCGGTATATAAGGATCCTTTGTGTTGGTTGATTGATTGATTGATTGATTGATTGATAATAATAGCTGTCCATTGCAAGCGATAATGATAACAGCCTCAGACGTGTGCTTCTGCACCACTCTGGTGTGTGCGGAGGTAACTGTAGAGTCCAATCCTAAAACACAATCCCCTATCACAGATGGGGGCATACATGATCAAGGTTAGATATGTGGGTGTTGTGCGTTCTGTTTTTTTCGTGCGGCTCTTTTTCTCTGTGCCTCAACGGTACGATAATTTTTAGCTATGCGGGTACCTCTTGTGTTGTTACAGCGCCACATTTTTCGATTTTGTGCCAAGGATTCCCAGCACGTGGTGTCTATATTGAAGCATTTCAGTGGCACTTTAAGAGTGTCTTTAAAGCGTTTTTTCTGTCCACAACTTGAACGTCTGCCCCCTTCAAGCTCGTCATACATCAACTGATAGGAACATCATCATCATAATGCTTTAGTGAATAATTGCGTGCTTCGATCTTTTTCTTACACAGAAAGGTGTAAGCAACAGTGCATGCACTCAGTAGCACCAATGATTATTACACAGGAAGGTGTAAGCGACAGAGCCTGAACTCCGTAGCATCAATGAATATTCCGGATGTAGTTTTAAAGATGGTGAATGTTTTTGTAGGAATTAAACAAAAATAATTAACATGAATTTTGCTGTACGTTCAAATCTGGACCACGCCGTTCCTGTCAATATTTGTTTGTTTCGGAGACCCCATGATTGTTCGGAACCCTATGATTGTTTCGAACCTATGATTGTTTCGAGACCCTATGATTGTTTCGGAGACCCTATGATTGTTTCGGAGACCCTATGATTGTTTCGGAGACCCTATGATTGTTGCATAAGTTACGAAGTTCATGCGCTGAGCAATCTTTCGGCAAGGGGCGCGCCATATCTGCGGAGAGGAACCGAGCCACACGAGGAAAACCCGGTGCAATGAAATCAATAGTCCGTCTTCAGATCTTTATTTACACACAGTAAACATGATATTTTGTCAAGAAGTTTCTTAATGTCCAGTCTTCTTCTTTCTTCTTTTGTCGTCACACTGCTACCGGGTTGTTGCCCAATGTCGTGGTTTTCTGTTTTTCTCTTGCGCTGTTCTGGTGGCTTGTATGATTGTTATCTTTGCTCTTTCACAGGATTCTGCTACGTCATCTAACCATCTTTTCCGTGGTCTTCTTCTTGCCTTCTTTCCCGGTGTTCTGTTGTAGAAGACTCTGTATACTGTGGAGTTTGGATGCATTCTTATTAAGTGGCCAAGCCACTTCATTCTTTGTTTATCTATGTAATTCAAGCACGGTTTTGTGCCAACTTTCTTTCTTAAGCTGATGTTGGTGATTCTGTTTTTTCTTGTGTTGTTGGTAACTTTTCGCAGGCAACGCATTTCACATGTCCAGTAAACATGATATTTTGTCAAGAAGTTTCTTAATGTCCAGTAAACATGATATCAGTTATCAGTTATATGAGGACTATCATCATAGCACTCCAGACATGTCCATAGGTGCTCCGATCTCCGCCTCAGCAAATCCAGCTGCGTCCAGCGACCCAACACGCCAGTTCGATGATTATTAATCAATCTCTTTGCATATTTAGTATGTCGTTCTTTTCGGGCTGCACCAATATTGACACCCATCTCTTTCAATCTGGTCAGCGAGTGGGATTCACAGCCCTGAAACTCCTCTGTTCGGAAAGACTCTCTCAATGCGTGAAGAATGTCACTTCGATCCATTGCAGCTCCCTCTGATATTGTAGCCAAGCCAGCCAATCTATCAGCTCGTTCATTACCTCTAACTCTTGCGTGCCCAGGGACAAAAATGAAGGTGATTTCTCTGATCATTGTCTGTACCAGTACCTCCATCCAGTTGCGTCTCACCATACCTGATTCGACTTTACGAATCATGCTCATGGAGTCACTGAGTATGAAAACACGAGAGTAATTGTGAGATGCCAACCAGTTCACCGCCTCCGTAACCGCCCGAACCTCCATTGTCAAGCTACTTGTGGTTGTTGCGTAGGCCCCACTGGCCTCTCTTATTATTTTCCTCCTGAGCGTGCTGAAAAGCCCACGCACAGCGTTGTTGGCGAATGACTGAACCATCGGTGTAAATAACCACATCTGTATCATTGATGATGTCATTCAAGAGAGCCTCCACCTCCACGTTTAGCAGTGATAGATTATTTTGTTCGCAGTTTTTTTTAATAGATGTAATAACTGTAAAAGCAGTCGGAAATTGAGGAGGCACAGCAATCCATTCCCCTCCTGTTTCAATTCCGGAAGGATCACATATTTTCCTAAGCCTATCTTCCGCCTGACTCAGCCATGATCTGCCTCTCTTGAGTCTACACCCTTTCTCCTTAATGAGTTCTTCATGGAGAGGATGTTCCTTGTTTGCATTGATTCTTAGATATGATCGAACCCTCCAAGTTTCAATTCTGTTAGCAATAGTTGGGAGATCAAGAAGGAATCGCATTGACACTCCTGGTGTATCTTTGGTGCATCCCAGAATGATGCGCATAGCCTCATTCTGAATTTTTTCCAGTCTCACTGTTTGCGTAGGACTAATTGTTAGGAGAGTGCATGCATATTCTATACATGACAGAACAATACCTTGGTACAAGAGCACAAGAAGGCGTTGCTCAATGTTAGCAGCCGCCATGATTCTCAGTGCGGATAGTGCGTTGCGAGCCTTGGCAATAACTTGGTCGATATGGTCCTTAAAGCATAGACTGCGATCAAATTTTACACCCAAATAACTCATAGATGCTGTTCGGGTGAGTGTATGTCCATCTAACGTAACATGTGGTGTGTCAGACTTCACAATGTGATTATTTAGGAGAACCATGATAGCACAGCTTTGGTATGGTTTATCGATGCACCAGAAACATCATAGCAGGCCATTATGCGGTTCAGTTCTTCCTGGAAGTTATTAGCAATTTCATCCCTGTTTCTCCCTGTCTGTACACCATGATGTCGTCTGCAAATGACAGTGTTCGTTCCCTGCCAGATAATTGCTGCTTCGTAATCATTATGGTGAATACATTGAATAGTACTGGAGATAGTGAAGACCCCTGGGGTAGGCCCGGTGAAATTTTTGTCTGTACAGAGTACCAATTACCACACCTGAGTGCCACTTTCCTCTCGAACAGGGCCCTTGCAATCCATCTTATGAGCAATGTATCGATTTTGATTAGCGTGAGCATTTGTATAAACATGATATTTTGTCAAGGAGTTTCTTAATGTCCAGTAAACACGATATTTTGTCAAGAAGTGTCTTAATGCCCAGTTTTTCTGCCACCAAACACATACCACATTTATTATGAGAGATCCCTATTTTTGTTGCTAATACTACGGAGTTTGTGATTTGTGCTGTACTCTCGGCTGCTGGTGTACAATTCTTCCGTAGAGATATCAGTGCTATACTCTCGGCTGGTGGTGTACTATTCTTGCGTAGAGATATCGAAGTCATCAGGGACATCCCGGTGCAATGAAATATATCATTAACATTTGAACACTTTTTCCTTTAAAAAACACACCGCAGTAATTCTATATGGATTCTAGAACAAAATAGCACACACTTATATAACTAAACATCACTTCTATGTACTAAACACTCCTTGTATGTACTAAACACTCCTTGCATGTACTAAACACTTCTTGTATGTACTAAACACCACTTCTATGTACCAAACACTCTTTGTATGTACTAAACACTTCTTGTATGTACTAAACACTTCTTGTATGTACTAAACCCTCCTTGTATGTACTAAAACACTTGTATGTACAAACACTCTTGTATGTACTAAACACTCCCTTTTATGTACTAAACACTTCTTGTATGTACTAAACACTTCTTGTATGTACTAAACACTTCTTGTATGTACTAAACACTTCTTGTATGTACTAAACACTCCTTGTATGTACTAAACATTTCTTGTATGTACTAAACACTTCTTGTATGTACTAAACAATTCTTGTATGTACTAAACACTTCCTGTATGTACTAAACACTCCTTGTATGTACTAAACACTTCTTGTATGTACTAAACACTTCTTGTATGTACTAAACACTTCTTGTATGTACTAAACATTTCTTGTATGTACTAAACACTTCTTGTATGTACTAAACACTCCTTGTATGTACTAAACACTTCTTGTATGTACTAAACACTTCTTGTATGTACTAAACACCACTTCTATGTACCAAACACTCTTTGTATGTACTAAACACTTCTTGTATGTACTAAACACTTCTTGTATGTACTAAACCCTCCTTGTATGTACTAAACACTTCTTGTATGTACTAAACACTTCTTGTATGTACTAAACACTCCTTGTATGTACTAAACACTTCTTGTATGTACTAAACACTTCTTGTATGTACTAAACACTTCTTGTATGTACTAAACACTTCTTGTATGTACTAAACACTTCTTGTATGTACTAAACATTTCTTGTATGTACTAAACACTTCTTGTATGTACTAAACAATTCTTGTATGTACTAAACACTTCCTGTATGTACTAAACACTCCTTGTATGTACTAAACACTTCTTGTATGTACTAAACACTTCTTGTATGTACTAAACACTTCTTGTATGTACTAAACATTTCTTGTATGTACTAAACACTTCTTGTATGTACTAAACACTCCTTGTATGTACTAAACACTTCTTGTATGTACTAAACACTTCTTGTATGTACTAAACACTTCTTGTATGTACTAAACACTCCTTGTATGTACTAAACACTTCTTGTATGTACTAAACACTTCTTGTATGTACTAAACACCGATGGTGGATACTAAGCATAACTTGTATAAGCGATGACTATTTACATAGAATAAATGGTAGCTCATGAAAAACTCTGTATCAGTTTGTCCAGTCTTTCTTGTGACCACCGGGCAGTGATATCTCTCTCTACAAGTTCCATGAAGGCACTGTATGCTTGGCGGTGACGGCGACGATGACGCTGGAAAAGAGTGGATGAAAGTAAGAATGTTTATTTATTATAAAATCAGTATTATAGAAATGTTATGTAGGCGATATAAGGTGACATTAATCTGAGATATTAATCCGAGATTGGAGAGACATTAA
Organism: Arion vulgaris; assembly: GCA_020796225.1. Lineage (NCBI taxonomy): Eukaryota > Metazoa > Mollusca > Gastropoda > Stylommatophora > Arionidae > Arion > Arion vulgaris. The sequence goes on along the minus strand of CM036753.1, from coordinate 5,016,178 downwards.
TCTGACGTGTCAAAGACATTAACCTGACTTGTCAAAGACATTAACCTGACGTGTCAAAATATTAATCTGACATGTCAAAGACATTAACCTGACATGTCAAAGACATTAAACTGACATGTCAAAGACATTAAACTGACATGTCAAAGACATTAAACTGACATGTCAAAGACATTAAACTGACATGTCATAGACATTAACCTGACATGTCAAAGACATTAACCTGACATGTCAAAAACATTAACCTGACATATCAAAGACATTAAACTGACATGTCAAAGACATTAACCTGACTTGTCAAAGACATTAACCTGACGTGTCAAAATATTAATCTGACATATCAAAGACATTAACCTGACATGTCAAAGACATTAACCTGACATGTCAAAGACATTAAACTGACATATCAAAGACATTAACCTGACTTATCAAAGACATTAACCTGACATATCAAAGACATTAACCTGACGTGTCAAAATATTAATCTGACATATCAAAGACATTAACCTGACATGTCAAAGACATTAACCTGACATATCAAAGACATTAAACTGACATATCAAAGACATTAAACTGACATATCAAAGACATTAACCTGACATGTCAAAGACATTAAACTGACATGTCAAAGACATTAACCTGACATGTCAAAGACATTAAACTGACATGTCAAAGGCATTAAACTGACATATCAAAGACATTAACCTGACATGTCAAAGATATTAAACTGACATGTCAAAGACATTAACCTGACATGTCAAAGACATTAAACTGACATGCCAAAGACATTAAACTGACATATCAAAGACATTAACCTGACATGTCAAAGACATTAAACTGACATGTCAAAGACATTAACCTGACATGTCAAAGACATTAAACTGACATGCCAAAGGCATTAAACTGACATATCAAAGACATTAACCTGACATGTCAAAGATATTAAACTGACATGTCAAAGACATTAACCTGACATGTCAAAGACATTAAACTGACATGCCAAAGGCATTAAACTGACATATCAAAGACATTAACCTGACATGTCAAAGATATTAAACTGACATGTCAAAGACATTAACCTGACAGGTGAGTGGCATCAAATGTAATGAGACACAGAATAACAGAGCAGCTTACCGCTTCAGTCAATATACTTACACTAAACGCCGCATTTTTTGTTGGCCAAACATCTTTGTCAAGAATTAAGCGTGACTCCCACTTGTTCTTTGCAGACATAGGTGGAGCCATCTGTCGAGCTTTCACCAAATCTCGTTCTAGTGGTTCGCTTGACAAACCGTGAACTTGAAAATATGAATAAAAAAAGTAAAGACGTGTGTGTTGCCATATGTTATTACAACATATAGACACTGTAAAAACAATTAGAAGACAAGGTGTTGCATTTAAGAAGAATTCAGCGTATTTCAAAGGTACAGAAGCAATAAAACCCAGACGTCAGAAACATTAGAAAGTAGCAGGTATTAAAATAATCTTTTAAAGTATATCAAATTTTAATTTGTTAACTGGAATAAGAATCCTGGCTACAGTTCAGTACAGTCAAATGTTATACGGCGAAACACGTCTGACGAAACACGTGTATCGTCATTCTACATAGTTTTACTGCAGTCTCCATCTCAAATGTTATATTACGCCTCATGTCCATCCTCAGAAGAACCACAAGTGGCATCCTGTAGCCAACACGGAGACTATCAGTGGCGTTCTGTTGACAGCACGGAGATTATCAGTGGGCAGGGAGGTTTACCAATGCTTAAAGCCTAATTCATGAGAAAAGGAGTCAGGATACAGTACGACGCAACAGATATCTCGCAGGCGTCGTCCAATGTGAGTCAGTGTAGAGATTGGTGTCGTAAGGACTAGGGTAAGTGGTTCGAGTCCCGTGTTTGTCTACTTGTTTTTCGGAAGCTCTTAATACCTGTATCTGTTCATTTGTTGATCATATTCGTTACTTCCGTTGCTTCCTCTGGGGTTCTTGTAAAAAAACTCCTTGTGCTCATCAGTGTAGAGACTCATTTGGGAAGCGTACCCGAAAATTCGCACACTGAAATATGATTTGTTAGTCTTAAATAAGCTCAAAATCAAATGTTGAAACCACAGCTTAACCTACTTGGGCTAATTGATGAAAACTACAAACAGATAACAAAGTATTGCTAACCATGTGATTACCCTAGAGCTGGAGTTAATATGTGATTATCCTAGAGCTGGAGTTAACATGTGATTACCCTAGAGCTGGGGTTAACATGTGATTACCCTAGAGCTGGAGTTAACATGTGATTACCCTAGAGCTGGAGTTAACAAACAGCAACAATATAATTCACAGAACATTCTAGACAAGAAGAGCATACTTTGATTAAGTCGATGAGAGTTGAATATGACACCATTTGGATCTCTGTCGTAATTGCTCACAAATTCTTCAAGTCCAAGACTCTGGAGTGATGGGTACTACAGGAAGAAATCAACATTTTAAATTTGTTGTAGTTACTGTAGGAAGAAATCAACATTTTATATTTGTTGTAGTTACTGTAGGACATTTTATATTTGTTGTAGTTACTGTAGGGCATTTTATATGTGTTGTAGTTACTGTAGGACATTTTATATTTGTTGTAGTTACTGTAGGACATTTTATATTTGTTGTAGTTACTGTAGGGCATTTTATATTTGTTGTAGTTACTGTAGGGCATTTTATATTTGTTGTAGTTACTGTAGGACATTTTATATTTGTTGTAGTTACTGTAGGGCATTTTATATTTGTTGTAGTTACTGTAGGACATTTTATATTATTCAGTCTCTTCCCTTTTATGTCCTGTTTTTTTCATTTTCTTTTTCCTCTTTATTTCTCGCTCTCTCAATCTCTCTTTTCATTTTTCATCCCGTTTTCTCTCTCTCTCTCTCTCTCTCGAAAATAATATACATTCAGAAAGAGAGAATGAAATAGATGGAGTGAGAGTGCTACAGTGAAAAAAGAGATAAAAGGAGGGAATAGAATAGAGTGAAAAAAGAGATAAAAGAAGTGAAAAAGATAGATAAAGTAAAAATGAGAACGAGGAAAAAGAGTTTTTAAAAAAGATAAAAACATAGTGTAGAATTACACACCTGCCTGAAGTCGTGTGGCTTCGGATTCTGGTATCTGCCAGGTTTGTACATCCCTTGAGAGACGAATTTCTTTTTGGCAGTGAAAGGCCGATCTATGTGAAATCTGGTAACAATATCTGACTCTCTCTCCTTATGGTTATGGTTGACTATAACCGGCAGTGGTGTCCTGTCCCTGTGGTTAAAATAAAATACCGAATATGCAACTCCCAGCATGAGTTAGCTTAAAATGCAATGTCATTTCAAAGCTGTTAAATATATTGTTATATCTAAAAATTATAGATTATAGAACAACAAAGATTAAAGATTAAAAGATATTGTACAAACACCATTATTCATGAATTAATTGGTAAACTAAAAAACCGCGATAACACCGCTTCCAAAACAAATACACTAGGACTAATCGGGCGATAGTAGTCTTCTTCTTCTTCTTCTTCTTCTTTCTCGAACGCTTCAAATCGATATCTTGTTAATCAATCAGTCTGATTTGTATGTAATCTGAGCCTAAGAGCGATTGTACGTTATCCGTTATGCACCACAAGTCAGCAGCATATCCAATTTCTACGATGCATTTTTTTACGTGTAGCTTCCAGTTCCTACATAGTCGTCTCTTAGACATAATCTTCTAGGTCGCAGTGGTACTATTCTTTGCTTCCTGCAGGCCCCGGCACTACACGGGCGGCGGAAGTAGTGACACAAGTGAGAAGTACTACCAGGACTAGAAGTGTTTAAAATACATAACAGAATCCTCTCACAAAGCAAAAAATAATGTCACCCAAGTCACTATAACAGACCATCCGACAAACAAAAAATAAACCAGACTCAAGTCAATAACTCGGTAGAACAGCAAGTGACACAAAAGATAAAACTCACGACTCTGGGTAATAACTCGGTAACAGCGTGACGACAAAAGATAAAACCACGACTCTGGGTAATAACCCGGTAACAGCGTGACGACAAAAGATAAAACCACGACTCTGGGTAATAACCCGGTAACAGCGTGACGACAAAAGATAAAATCACGACTCTGGGTAATAACCCGGTAACAGCGTGACGACAAAAGATAAAATCACGACTCTGGGTAATAACCCGGTAACAGCGTGACGACAAAAGATAAAATCACGACTCTGGGTAATAACCCGGTAACAGCGTGACGACAAAAGATAAAATCACGACTCTGGGTAATAACCCGGTAACAGCGTGACGACAAAAGATAAAACCACGACTCTGGGTAATAACCCGGTAACAGCGTGACGACAAAAGATAAACCACGACTCTGGGTAATACCCGGTAACAGCGTGACGACAAAATAAAACCACGACTCTGGTAATAACCCGGTAACAGCTGACGACAAAATAAACCACGACTCTGGGTAATAACCCGGTAACAGCGTGACGACAAAAGATAAAATCACGACTCTGGGTAATAACCCGGTAACAGCGTGACGACAAAAGATAAAATCACGACTCTGGGTAATAACCCGGTAACAGCGTGACGACAAAAGATAAAACCACGACTCTGGGTAATAACCCGGTAACAGCGTGACGACAAAAGATAAAACCACGACTCTGGGTAATAACTCGGTAACAGCGTGACGACAAATGAAGAAGAATATATAGCTATGATATGATACGTTTAGTTGTCGATGTCAAATGTCAACTGCGACAAAATGTCTCGGATTAAAAAAAAATGTCGATAATAATGGCACTGGTAGCCGGATGCATATAAATGAAGAATGGATATGAGACAGTAGAGATCAAGAAGTGAAGACAAACTTGGTATTAACAAATTGTGCTCAGAAATGATGTGTCGGATTGACCGATATTGCAGCTTAGTTATAAACTACATCACAGCTTACAAAACGCAATGTTTGGGGCCAACAAAGAATTATGAGAATAACAAATTTGAGAACCTCTATTTTAGCTATTATACCATCAGTGTCTAGTACCCACTTCTTTCTCTTGGTTATCTCCCTTTGACCAGGGATAGTTCCGTACTCCCATGGTTTCATAGAATCCACAGTGTTACGTTTCGGAGGTCTAGGGGCAAAGACAATGTATCTAAAATCTGGTGGCTGTCGTTTCCAGACGTCGTCATTCTTGACTTCTGGCAAAAGTCTGAAAACAGAAAACAGTAATTTATGAGCACAGTTGGGAACGAATCAGTTATGTTGTACTTCCTATGACAAATCAGTTTTAGACACCATCCTATGCCTACAGTATCATTCAGAAGATGTGATATTATTATATTGAGTTTTTTGTTCCCAAAACCTTATCAGAAACTCATCAGTTTTTTTCTTGGTGCTCTTAGCATTTTGCGTAGACACTTACTCTCTGCCGTGATCAGTTTTCTTTTGTCGTTTGATGTCAACGCCCAGGTTTGGCACTGATAACATAATATCGGGAAAGATAACGTGTTATACAATAATTTAATTATGTTGACCACGATGACATAACATAGATTGCCATTTCTTCTTCTATATGTGACTCGGACAACGTCATACGATTGAGAGTGTTGAGATTTGCAATGATTTTCTTGCTACTGCCAACAGTAATGGTTGTTATGGTGATTAAGTAACAAAGGATGGCATAGTACATGTATTCAAAGCAAGACAATACTATCTCGCTTCTGATGGTGTTTCAGTACCACGACATCACGCAGCTTGATGATGTTTCAGTACCACGATATCACGCAGTTCGATGATGTTTCAGTACCACGACATCACGCAGTTTGATGATGTTTCAGTACCACGACATCACGCAGTTTGATGATGTTTCAGTACCACGACATCACGCAGTTTGATGATGGGGGTATTCTTTTCTTTTGTCCTTCTCTGTTCTTTTGCCATTAGACGTGACAGGTTTAACTGATGATCGGCTTCCAGGATAGTGCACGCTCAGTCGCGTGATATGTGGTGGTTTTGGGGAATTTTATATTGTCTGTAACTCCATCAATCCATCTTTTTTCTGGTTTGCCCCATCCTCTTGATGATTCCATTTTCAAGCTGTACGCTCTTTCAACTGGTGTATTCGGGTTCATTCTCACCAAGTAGCCAAACCATTTGAGTCTCTGTTTTTCAATAAATCTAATAGCAGGTGTTGTTCCGACTGTTCTTCTAATTTCCTCATTTCTTATATGGTCTCTTCTTGTTTTATTTACTGCTTTCCTCAAGCATCTCATTTCACATGTGGTAATTTTCCTTTCTTGTTCTTTTGTCAGTGCCCATGTTTGGCTCTGGTAGCACAGTGTTGGTATAAAGATTGCATTTATAATATGTCTTTTAGTCTCTACTAGAATTGCTGGGTGTTTCAAGATTGGGGTAAGTTGGTATGTAATGTTGTTGGCTTGCTGGATTCTAGTTTCGATCTCTCTGTCCCGTCTACTATCAGATGTGAAGATACTTCCAAGGTATTTGAATTCTCTCACCTGCTTTAGCATTTGGTCATTTATTTGTATGTTGATATCTTTATGTTCTCTGCTTATAGTCATGACTTCTGTCTTTTGAGTGAGGGTATTATGATAGCTAAATATTTACTTTTCCCCGATCCAGAAGCACTTGAGCTTTCAGCTCTTCGGCTCAGTGCCATGGACATCGGAACCCTTCGGTTAGGTGCCACGAACACCGTAAATCTGGAGAACCTGTGACTTTTCTGCCAGCCCGTTGAATTGAACCGCACTCACAGGGAGCTTAAATACTTACTTAAAGTGGTCACTTCTGCTTTGAAGCAAAGTCTTGAAAGCATCGTGCGTAGTCTTGGCATGAAACCCAAATGGGAAGATCTCTAGACTAGCAAGACTTTTTGATTTTGTGGATGGTAATTCCTCCAATGGTTGGATATCAACGTTGCTAGCAGTATTAGAACACATTTCAACTGTGCCTGTGTTGTCAGCCTGTGTTGTCAGCAGGACATTAAGATTTCATAAAAAATCGTTGGTAAAAATGTCTGGAAACTTACAAGGGGGATAATTCTGAAAATAGTTACATAGTAGATATTAATTTTTTTTTAAAAGAATTCAACTTACGTAACTTTATAACAGAAGAAGGACGTACGTTTAGATCAAATAATGGAGGGAGGGAGAGAGAGAGAGATATCAAATAATGGAGGAGGAGGAGAGAGAGAGATCAAATAATGGAGGGGGAGGAGAGAGAGAGATCAAATAATGGAGGGAGGGAGAGAGAGAGATATCAAATAATGGAGGAGGAGGAGAGAGAGAGATCAAATAATGGAGGGAGGAGGAGAGAGAGAGATCAAATAATGGAGGAGGGAGAGAGAGAGATATCAAATAATGGAGGGAGGGAGGAGAGAGAGATCAAATAATGGAGGGAGGGAGAGAGAGATATATATCAAATAATGGAGGGAGGGAGGAGAGAGAGAGAGATCAAATATTGGAGGGAGGGAGAGAGAGAGATATCAAATAATGGAGGAGGAGAGAGAGAATATCAAATAATGGAGGGAGGGAGGAGAGAGAGGATCAAATAATGGAGGGAGGGAGGAGAGAGAGAGATCAAATAATGGAGGGAGGGAGAGAGAGATATCAAATAATGGAGGGAGGGAGGAGAGAGAGATCAAATAATGGAGGGAGGGAGAGAGAGATATATATCAAATAATGGAGGGAGGGAGAGAGAGATATATCAAATAATGGAGGGAGGGAGGAGAGAGAGAGATCAAATAATGGAGGGAGGGAGAGAGAGATATATATCAAATAATGGAGGGAGGGAGGAGAGAGAGAGATCAAATAATGGAGGGAGGGAGAGAGAGAGATATCAAATAATGGAGGAGGAGGAGAGAGAGATCAAATAATGGAGGGAGGGAGAGAGAGATATATATATATAAAATAATGGAGAGAGAGATAGAGAGATAGAGATAGAGAGAGAGATAAAATAATGGAGAGAGATAGAGATAGAGATAGAGAGAGAGAGATAAAATAATGGAGGGAGAGAGAGAGAGATATAAAATAATGGAGGGAGGAGAGAGAGATAAAATAATGGAGAGAGAGAGAGAGAGATAAAATAATGGAGGGAGAGAGAGAGATAAAATAATGGAGGGAGAGAGAGAGAGAGAGATAAAATAATAGAGAGAGAGAGATATATATATATAAAATAATGATGTACTTCTTGTGATAACAACATCTTAGTATTTTCATCTTCTTTTCTTTAATCTTGTTTTGTTTCACAACGTCAGTGTAAGAAGAAATTTATACAACGAGCTTGTGTGTGCGCTTCATAAATAGTGTTTTTCACCGCCTCTGTTATTTCTGAGGTCCACCTTTTGCGTGGAAGAGTTTTGTTTTGTATCCACTGTTTAGGAGTAACATTGCGTTTTGAGGGGCACTATCTGTTGGTAACCTTTAGTATTTTTATCATGATAATTACAGCATGTATGTAAAGCTGACAAGCTATCGCATGCAATATCGTCTGCGAAGACAAAAAGTGATAACCAATAAAAGAATATATCTCTTAGTTAAGTGATTTAGAGAGCAGGATGCTCAACCAAAAATAAACCTAAACAAGGAAGGACAAAGATCGTCTTTCTGACTGAGCTGTAAATATATAATAGAATCGATCAAATATGGGCACACAACTTGAGACCGCATGAGCTACGTAGACAGTGTTCTGTCTTTTAGAAATAGTTTGTTGGTATAGAAATGAGGGAAATGTCATCGCTCCTTAAATCCACTCATGTTCTAGTACTTCTATAGCAAAAGTTGCAGCACAGCAACATTTTGTTATAGGTATCAGCCGCAGTTTACGTTTCTCTTTACCATGTGTTCCTTATTGTGATGTTCTTCTTGATGCATGCGTCAACTATGAAGGCATCGCTTATAACTAATCACATCTCATATCATGATACAGTATAACTGAGCAGATGTGGTACTTACAGTAGGTTTTCTGTTTTGTAAAATCTTATTAATAATTTATCTGTACATATGTGTGTGTGTTTGTGTCATATCAGACAATGTACATACACTATCTGTACAAATGTGTGTGTGTGTTTATGTCATATCAGACAATGTACATGAACTATCTGTACAAATATTAAGCACGAAATAAACATTGTCAGTTAAAAATCGATAAAAGTAGGCTGGAAAATCGCTGTACGTGCAAAAATGTTGATATATATTTATAAAAAAAGTATCCATATTTCGTCTACTATCATAAAAATTACATTGGGTTACTTCCTCGTCAGTGCTACAAAGTTCGTGCTCTGTCACTGGGATCTTCCTGCTCCAGAAAGAGATCGAAACACTCATGGCTGTTCACCAAAGTGCAATACTGATTGTCGTATCAATCAATCAATCATAACACGCATACATAAAACATATTTATAAACATATTAACATATATTCATACATACTTACACAAATACATTCAACATCCTCATGGTGCTTTAACTGCTGATGTTGGAGTCACAGAGTCTTACAACTCTCTGTTTGCAGTGTTGGCGAGTCACAGAGTCTTACAACTCTCTGTTTGCAGTGTTGGCGAGTCACGGAGTCTTACAACTCTCTGTTTGAAGTGTTGGCGAGTCACGAAGAGAGTTGTAAGACTTCGTGACTCTTACACTGTGCTGGCCTACTTGTAGGCGCATAACTGGCACAACGTACAATCGCTCTTAGGCTCAGATCACATACAAATTATACAGATTGGTTAACAAGTGATCGAAATGGAACGTTGGAAGAAGAAGATTGACACAAATATTTATGTCTTTATTTATCCTTTAGTCCATAACCTGGACATGGTCACCTGTGAAATAGGATGCTTGAAAAAGCAGTAAATACTTTAACAGAGAGTTGTAAGACTCCGTGACTCGCCAACACTGCGAACAGAGAGTTGTAAGACTCCGTGACTCGCCAACACTGCAAACAGAGAGTTGTAAGACTTCTGACTCAACACTTCAAACAGAGAGTTGTAAGACTCCGTGACTCGCCAACACTGCAAACAGAGAGTTGTAAGACTCTGTGACTCGCCAACACTGCAAACAGAGAGTTGTAAGACTGTTTGAAGTGTTGGCAGTCAGATCTTACACTCTCTGTTGCAGTGTTGCAGTCACGAGTCTTACAACTCTCTGTTTAAGTGTTGGCAGTCAAGTCTTACAACTCTGTTTCAGTGTTGGAATCACGAAGTCTTACAACTCTCTGTTCGCAGTGTTGGCGAGTCACGGAGTCTTACAACTCTCTGTTCGCACAGTTAGCGACCAGCACCGAAAAAATAATTAACAAGATTAAATACCTACAAAATATTCACCATTCTAATAATTACATTGGGGAACCAGGGACTATCGCCGTTGCTACGAAGTTCGTGTAATGCCGTTGAGATTTTTCTGTGTAGGAAAGAGATCGAAGCACACAGAAATATTCACCGAAGTGCAAAGATGATGATCGTATCAATCAATCAATCAATCAATACATATGAACACACATACATGATTCTGAAATTAGAGCCACAGATAAGATAACAAACAGTACTTAAGTTAAAGTACGTATAAAGTGATACAAAATACAAAGTATTTACACATTACAAAAACAACTTACCAGCGCCTTGTTCTCTCAGATATATTTATGTTTTCTTTGTTACAAATATTCCAAACCTGATCAGAACTTACACACAGTTTTCATTGAGCATAACAATAACATTAAGTAGAATAAGTCTTAGTTATTTCACTGTTAGAATCTGTATCAACCTACACGTGATACTTCATCCGTGTCAAGAATGTCAGACAGTTATCAACTGATATGATCTGAACAGACGGTACCTTTATAAATCTATTCAAACAACGAGCGATTGAAATTATTGACTTGATATCGATTAGTTTGGAGATTAAACTAAGCGGGTATCGACGCTTGAATAATGGATCAGTATTTGAGATCGTGTCTAACTTGGTAATAAAAGCACTTCGGATATAAGGAAACACTGTCTCATCGTTAAATCCTTCATGGAGATAGTTCTTTGTGATTTTATCACAGCGTTAAGTTAGCAGTTCATTGAATCTTGTTCTACGTGTATACATGAACTAAAAGTTAAATGTGTGTTTGTAAAAACACATCAAGTTATGTACACGAGCTATTAGTTGAATGTCTGTGAAAACATATCACTTGGTACCATAGAGAAACGGAACACAGACGCACAGACACTGCACACACACACACACGGCGCCGATAGTAGTTAGTAGTAGCGTATGCAACATCCCTGATACTTTATGTGAACGACGCCGATAGTAGTTAGTAGTAGCGTATGCAACATCCCTGATACTTTATGTAAACGACGCCGATAGTAGTTAGTAGTAGCGTATGCAACATCCCTGATACTTTATGTAAACGACGTCGATAGTAGTTAGTAGTAGCGTATGCAACATCCCTGATACTTTATGTAAACGACGTCGATAGTAGTTAGTAGTAGCGTATGCAACATCCCTGATACTTTATGTAAACGACGCCGATAGTAGTTAGTAGTAGCGTATGCAACATCCCTGATACTTTATGTAAACGACGTCGATAGTAGTTAGTAGTAGCGTATGCAACATCCCTGATACTTTATGTAAACGACGCCGATAGTAGTTAGTAGTAACGTATGCAACATCCCTGATACTTTATGTAAACGACGCCGATAGTAGTTAGTAGTAGCGTATGCAACATCCCTGATACTTTATGTAAACGACGCCGATAGTAGTTAGTAGTAGCGTATGCAACATCCCTGATACTTTATGTAAACGACGCCGATAGTAGTTAGTAGTAGCGTATGCAACATCCCTGATACTTTATGTAAACGACGCCGATAGTAGTTAGTAGTAGCGTATGCAACATCCCTGATACTTTATGTAAACGACGTCGATAGTAGTTAGTAGTAGCGTATGCAACATCCCTGATACTTTATGTAAACGACGTCGATAGTAGTTAGTAGTAGCGTATGCAACATCCCTGATACTTTATGTAAACGACGCCGATAGTAGTTAGTAGTAACGTATGCAACATCCCTGATACTTTATGTAAACGACGCCGATAGTAGTTAGTAGTAGCGTATGCAACATCCCTGATACTTTATGTAAACGACGTCGATAGTAGTTAGTAGTAGCGTATGCAACATCCCTGATACTTTATGTAAACGACGTCGATAGTAGTTAGTAGTAGCGTATGCAACATCCCTGATACTTTATGTAAACGACGCCGATAGTAGTTAGTAGTAACGTATGCAACATCCCTGATACTTTATGTAAACGACGTCGATAGTAGTTAGTAGTAGCGTATGCAACATCCCTGATACTTTATGTAAACGACGTCGATAGTAGTTAGTAGTAGCGTATGCAACATCCCTGATACTTTATGTAAACGACGCCGATAGTAGTTAGTAGTAACGTATGCAACATCCCTGATACTTTATGTAAACGACGCCGATAGTAGTTAGTAGTAACGTATGCAACATCCCTGATACTTTATGTAAACGACGCCGATAGTAGTTAGTAGTAGCGTATGCAACATCCCTGATACTTTATGTAAACGACGCCGATAGTAGTTAGTAGTAACGTATGCAACATCCCTGATACTTTATGTAAACGACGTCGATAGTAGTTAGTAGTAGCGTATGCAACATCCCTGATACTTTATGTAAACGACGCCGATAGTAGTTAGTAGTAGCGTATGCAACATCCCTGATACTTTATGTAAACGACGCCGATAGTAGTTAGTAGTAACGTATGCAACATCCCTGATACTTTATGTAAACGACGTCGATAGTAGTTAGTAGTAGCGTATGCAACATCCCTGATACTTTATGTAAACGACGCCGATAGTAGTTAGTAGTAGCGTATGCAACATCCCTGATACTTTATGTAAACGACGTCGATAGTAGTTAGTAGTAGCGTATGCAACATCCTGATACTTTAGTAAACGACGCCGATAGTAGTTAGTAGTAGCGTATGCAACATCCCTGATACTTTATGTAAACGACGCCGATAGTAGTTAGTAGTAGCGTATGCAACATCCCTGATACTTTATGTAAACGACGCCGATAGTAGTTAGTAGTAGCGTATGCAACATCCCTGATACTTTATGTAAACGACGCCGATAGTAGTTAGTAGTAGCGTATGCAACATCCCTGATACTTTATGTAAACGACGCCGATAGTAGTTAGTAGTAGCGTATGCAACATCCCTGATACTTTATGTAAACGACGCCGATAGTAGTTAGTAGTAGCGTATGCAACATCCCTGATACTTTATGTAAACGACGCCGATAGTAGTTAGTAGTAGCGTATGCAACATCCCTGATACTTTATGTAAACGACGCCGATAGTAGTTAGTAGTAGCGTATGCAACATCCCTGATACTTTATGTAAACGACGCCGATAGTAGTTAGTAGTAGCGTATGCAACATCCCTGATACTTTATGTAAACGACGCCGATAGTAGTTAGTAGTAACGTATGCAACATCCCTGATACTTTATGTAAACGACGTCGATAGTAGTTAGTAGTAGCGTATGCAACATCCCTGATACTTTATGTAAACGACGTCGATAGTAGTTAGTAGTAGCGTATGCAACATCCCTGATACTTTATGTAAACGACGCCGATAGTAGTTAGTAGTAACGTATGCAACATCCCTGATACTTTATGTAAACGACGCCGATAGTAGTTAGTAGTAGCGTATCAACATCCTGATACTTTATGTAAACGATGTCGATAGTAGTTAGTAGTAGCGTATGCAACATCCCTGATACTTTATGTAAACGACGTCGATAGTAGTTAGTAGTAACGTATGCAACATCCCTGATACTTTATGTAAACGACGCCGATAGTAGTTAGTAGTAGCGTATGCAACATCCCTGATACTTTATGTAAACGGCGCCGATAGTAGTTAGTAGTAGCGTATGCAACATCCCTGATACTTTATGTAAACGACGCCGATAGTAGTTAGTAGTAGCGTATGCAACATCCCTGATACTTTATGTAAACGACGCCGATAGTAGTTAGTAGTAACGTATGCAACATCCCTGATACTTTATGTAAACGGCGCCGATAGTAGTTAGTAGTAGCGTATGCAACATCCCTGATACTTTATGTAAACGACGCCGATAGTAGTTAGTAGTAGCGTATGCAACATCCCTGCTACTTTATGTAAACGACGCCGATAGTAGTTAGTAGTAACGTATGCAACATCCCTGATACTTTATGTAAACGACGCCGATAGTAGTTAGTAGTAGCGTATGCAACATCCCTGATACTTTATGTAAACGACGCCGATAGTAGTTAGTAGTAGCGTATGCAACATCCCTGATACTTTATGTAAACGACGCCGATAGTAGTTAGTAGTAGCGTATGCAACATCCCTGATACTTTATGTAAACGACGCCGATAGTAGTTAGTAGTAGCGTATGCAACATCCCTGATACTTTATGTAAACGACGCCGATAGTAGTTAGTAGTAGCGTATGCAACATCCCTGATACTTTATGTAAACGACGCCGATAGTAGTTAGTAGTAACGTATGCAACATCCCTGATACTTTATGTAAACGACGCCGATAGTAGTTAGTAGTAGCGTATGCAACATCCCTGCTACTTTATGTAAACGACGCCGATAGTAGTTAGTAGTAACGTATGCAACATCCCTGATACTTTATGTAAACGACGCCGATAGTAGTTAGTAGTAACGTATGCAACATCCCTGATACTTTATGTAAACGACGCCGATAGTAGTTAGTAGTAACGTATGCAACATCCCTGATACTTTATGTAAACGACGCCGATAGTAGTTAGTAGTAACGTATGCAACATCCCTGATACTTTATGTAAACGACGCCGATAGTAGTTAGTAGTAGCGTATGCAACATCCCTGATACTTTATGTAAACGACGCCGATAGTAGTTAGTAGTAGAGTATGCAACATCCCTGATACTTTATGTAAACGACGCCGATAGTAGTTAGTAGTAGCGTATGCAACATCCCTGATACTTTATGTAAACGACGCCGATAGTAGTTAGTAGTAGTGTATGCAACATCCTGATACTTTAGTAAACGACGCCGATAGTAGTTAGTAGTAGCGTATGCAACATCCCTGATACTTTATGTAAACGACGACGATAGTAGTTAGTAGTAGCGTATCAACATCCTGATACTTTATGTAAACGACGCCGATAGTAGTTAGTAGTAGCGTATGCAACATCCCTGATACTTTATGTAAACGACGTCGATAGTAGTTAGTAGTAGCGTATGCAACATCCCTGATACTTTATGTAAACGACGCCGATAGTAGTTAGTAGTAACGTATGCAACATCCCTGATACTTTATGTAAACGACGTCGATAGTAGTTAGTAGTAGCGTATGCAACATCCCTGATACTTTATGTAAACGACGCCGATAGTAGTTAGTAGTAACGTATGCAACATCCCTGATACTTTATGTAAACGACGCCGATAGTAGTTAGTAGTAGCGTATGCAACATCCCTGATACTTTATGTAAACGACGCCGATAGTAGTTAGTAGTAGCGTATGCAACATCCCTGATACTTTATGTAAACGACGACGATAGTAGTTAGTAGTAGCGTATCAACATCCTGATACTTTATGTAAACGACGCCGATAGTAGTTAGTAGTAGCGTATGCAACATCCCTGATACTTTATGTAAACGACGTCGATAGTAGTTAGTAGTAGCGTATGCAACATCCCTGATACTTTATGTAAACGACGCCGATAGTAGTTAGTAGTAACGTATGCAACATCCCTGATACTTTATGTAAACGACGCCGAACTAAATACTTCTTTCTTTCTCTTCTTTTCTCGAATCCTGTTTTGCCTCACAGCGTCAGGAAAAGAAGAGATTTCTAGAACGGGCTTTTATGTTAGCACACACAAATAGTATCTTTCGTCACCTCTGTTATCTCTGAGGTCCACCTTTTGCGTGGCCTGCCTTTTGCTTTGTATCCATTGTATCGGAGCAACATTGCTCTTTGAGGTGCACTATCTGCTGGTAATCTGCTTACGTGACCGAACCATTTAATTTGTCGTTTCTTGATAAAGTTCAGTACTGATGTTGTATCCACTTTTTCCTGATATCTTCATTTCTCAACCGGTCTCTTCTTGTTACACCCAGCATTCTGTGTAGACACTTCATCTCTATCGTGACTAGTTTTCTTCTATCAGTTAATGTCAGTGTCTAGGTTTGGCACTGGTAGCATAATGTTGGGAGAAAGATTGTGTTGAACATTGCTCTTTTTGTGTTCATGGTGACATGTTTGCATTTTAAAATTGGCGCCATTTGTCCTATCATTTAATTTGCTTTGTTACATCTGTGTTGGATTTCATTAGTTATTCTTCCGTTTGCTGAAAAAAATGCCCCCTAGATTTGTAAAGTCTTTGACTTGTTTTAATGGGCGATTGTCGATGGGGATAACTAAATGCTTGTTACGAGTTAATTCCGATTGTCTGACTGAGAGTCCCTTTCAACATAAGCTCAGTGTCTGTCAGCAGTTACCAGGTAATAATTAGTGGAACAAACAAATAAATATTTAACAGAAATTTCTTCTTTCACTTGAACATGGACAGACGAAGCAATCAGTGACCGGCACGTCTTGGGGTATCTTGAAGGACAATAATAAAATCTCTTCTGTCCTATACTGTGCATCTTCTCTTCCACTGTGCTCTGCCATGTTGCCTTTGCTCTGATTCTCTTTTGTCTTCCTTCCGGGATTCATGGAAGCTCTTGTGATAGTCTCTGGATCGCACCCGAGTGTGTACTCTCTCCAGCTCTAACGACTGCCTTTATCACAGCGTACATTTTCTCCTATTGCATTTGTTGAACAGTTTTTGGTTTCTAATTTTGTCAGGTCAAAATATTCTGAGAATATTTTCAAGCAGATTTTATGGGGTACTGACAATCTAGAAGTTTCCTGTTCTCTTGTTTGCCAACATTCACAAGCATACAAAAGTAATGAAAGTATGTCATTTGTCATTAATTTAGTTTTTGTTTTATATTGGGAATATTTAAACTGTTTTTTAGATTGACATCGTCGGTGTAGTGTCGGGGCAAAGAATAGTACCACTGCGACCTTTAAGGCATGACGTATGAGGCGACTGAGGTAGGAGCCTAGGGAAGCTACCTAGTAAATAAAAAGCATCGCAGAAATCGGATGTGCTGGCCTACTTGTAGGCGCATAACTGGCACAACGTACAATCGCTCTTAGGCTCAGATCACATACAAATTATACAGATTGGTTAGCAAGTGATCGAAATGGAACGTTGGAAGAAGAAGATTGACACAAATATTTATGTCTTTATTTATCCTTTAGTCCATAACCTGGACATGGTCACCTGTAAAATGTGATGCTTGAAGAAAGTGGTAAATAAAACAAGAAGAGACCATATAATAAACGAGGAAATTAGAAGAACAGTCGGAACAACACCTGCTATTAGATTCACTGAAAAAAAGAGACTTAAATGGTTTGGCCACTTGGTGAGAATGAACACGAATACACCAGTTGCTAGAGCGTAACCTGAAAATGGAATCTTCAAGAGGAAGGGGAAAGACTAAGAAAAAGATGAATTTCTGTAGTTACAGACAACTTCTTCTTCTTCGCGTTCGTTCTTTACGACCAATTTTAATCACTCTTTGTGATATGTTTGATCTTTGCCAAGAACGTGTATACGTTGCACATTGGTTTGTAGGCCCATAAACGTATAGAATTCTACATGTTTAGGACACGTGCATCCGATTTCAGCCAAACCTCCTTAGTCGCCTCTTACGACATACGCGGCAGGTAACAGTGGCTCTATTCTTTACACCCAAATTTGGGCCCCGGTAACCACTCGGGCGACAGACAACTTAAAACTCCACAATACTGCAGCACACCAAGCGAGCGAGCGTACACTATCTCGGAAACAGATCATCAGTTCAACTTGCGACACCTAACGGCAAAAAGCAGAGAAGGACAAAAGAAGTAAAAAAAGAAAGATATCCTCGTCGGCACTTCCATGTGTTGTTAAAGGATTCTAAAGCAGAAGAATTGACTTCATTTTTATATAGCTCGGTCATTCTTAACAAAAGTAGCACGCCACTTGCCGAGAGTATCGCACAAAACATGAACTCCGTAGCTCAGGCAACAAACCTAGGAGTCTATAGAAAATAATGCACTTGTTAGCAGAACGGCGGGGTGCGGATTCGAACCCGGACCTTCGGAATGGAAGACATAGGCTTAATCACTTGGCCACAGAGGTCCTCCCCCCCCAACTCCCATCTATTGTTACTCATCACTATCACCACACGCCATCTTGGTATCGATGATTGGCTGCAGTGGGTCCCCAACATCTACCGTCTCTTACCTTTACGTTGCACTTTGCCAGGCTGTAATTTGTCAATCTCGAGAATTTGTCCTCCCATTTATGTCTGAGATTTCCTCTCGCTCGTTATTCTTCAACTTTTCTCTCTACCAAAGTTTGGGTCAATGTCTCGTGTTTCTTTATGATGTGTCCAAAATGTTGTATCTATTTGATTTTCATTTCTTTCATTATTTCTTTCTTCATTACTTGTTTTTCCAGAACTTCTTTATTTGTTTGTTTTTCTTTCTATGAAACACGACCTATTCTTTTGTAAATCCATACCTCAAAGACATTCATCTTAATGATTGTTAGAATCTACTTAATGATTGTTAGAATCTACTTAATGATTGTTAGAATCTACTTAATGATTGTTAGAATCTACTTAATGATTGTTAGAATCTACTTAATGATTGTTAGAATCTACTTAATGATTGTTAGAATCTACTTAATGATTGTTAGAATCTACTTAATGATTGTTAGAATCTACTTAATGATTGTTAGAATCTACTTAATGATTGTTAGAATCTACTTAATGATTGTTAGAATCTACTTAATGATTGTTAGAATCTACTTAATGATTGTTAGATTCTACTTAATGATTGTTAGAATCTACTTAATGATTGTTAGAATCTACTTAATGATTGTTAGAATCTACTTAATGATTGTTAGAATCTACTTAATGATTGTTAGAATCTACTTAATGATTGTTAGAATCTACTTAATGATTGTTAGAATCTACTTAATGATTGTTAGAATCTACTTAATGATTTTAGAATCTACTAATGATTGTTAGAATCTACTTATTGATTGTTAGAATCTACTTAATGATTGTTAGAATCTACTTAATGATTGTTAGAATCTACTTAATGATTGTTAGAATCTACTTAATGATTGTTAGAATCTACTTAATGATTGTTAGAATCTACTTAATGATTGTTAGAATCTACTTAATGATTGTTAGAATCTACTTATTGATTGTTAGAATCTACTTAATGATTGTTAGAATCTACTTAATGATTGTTAGAATCTACTTAATGATTGTTAGAATCTACTTAATGATTGTTAGAATCTACTTAATGATTGTTAGAATCTACTTAATGATTGTTAGAATCTACTTAATGATTGTTAGAATCTACTTAATGATTGTTAGAATCTACTTAATGATTGTTAGAATCTACTTAATGATTGTTAGAATCTACTTAATGATTGTTAGAGTCTACTTAATGATTGTTAGAGTCTACTTAATGATTGTTAGAGTCTACTTAATGATTGTTAGAGTCTCTAATGATTGTTAGAATCTACTTAATGATTGTTAGAATCTACTTAATGATTGTTAGAATCTACTTAATGATTGTTAGAATCTACTTAATGATTGTTAGAATCTACTTAATGATTGTTAGAATCTACTTAATGATTGTTAGAATCTACTTAATGATTGTTAGAATCTACTTAATGATTGTTAGAATCTACTTAATGATTGTTAGAATCTACTTAATGATTGTTAGAATCTACTTAATGATTGTTAGAATCTACTTAATGATTGTTAGAATCTACTTAATGATTGTTAGAATCTACTTAATGATTGTTAGAATCTACTTAATGATTGTTAGAATCTACTTAATGATTGTTAGAATCTACTTAATGATTGTTAGAATCTCTAATGATTGTTAGAATCTACTTAATGATTGTTAGAATCTACTTAATGATTTTAGAGTCTCTAATGATTGTTAGAATCTACTTAATGATTGTTAGAATCTACTTAATGATTGTTCATTGTCCATGTTTCAGGACCATACAAAAATACATAGCAAATATATCACTTGATAATCCTCATCTTTAGCTTATTTGTTATCTGTTTAGATTTTTAGTAACTTGCTCATGTAATTTTAAAATGTACTTTTCGCCATTTTCGTGAAGGAACAGACGTAAGATCTTTCGCAGACAAGCTGTATAGAAGGTAACAAGTATGAACTTCTTCTTCTTTGTGTTCGTTCTTTACGACCAATTTTGATCACGCTTTGTGATAAGTTTGATCTTTGCCAAGAACGTGTATACGTTGCACATTGGTTTGGTAGGCCCTAAACGCATAGAATTCTACACTTTAGGACATGTGCATCCGATTTCAGCCAAACCTCCTTAGTCGCCTTTACGACATGCGTGGCAGGTAACAGTGATTCTATTCTTTACACCCCAAATTTGGGCCCAGTAATCACTCGGGCGAAGTATGAACTTGACATACTTCTTCTTTGGCGCTCTCTGGTCGTGCACTTAATTCACCAGCAACCACAAACGGCAGTCAGATTCAGGTTTTCCAAAAGCTTAGTTTTCTAGTAGACTGGGTGTGGCCACATACTGCTTCTCAGCTCACACAGAAGAAGACACAGACTTTGAGAACTGCTACCATTTTTTGGGGGAGCTTCGTAGACTAACGGTATGCTGTTTACAGCCTTTTGTGAAATCAATACATTTGATATACATTTCTCTTTCTCATTCTGAACGCATGTTCTATGATATTGTTGTCTGTATACTCGGGAAAGTGTCCTAGAAGACAAGGCAAAGTATGTTCTCCTCAAGGAAGAGAGAGGACTGCGATTTGTTCCATTACCTCTCAAGTCGGAGTAAGACTCGCATGAATGGTGAGGAACACTGGTGATAAGGAAAGCAAGCCTACCAGCGAAAAATCAGTCAGAGTTGCCATATTAGACGTCATGACTACGCCCGAATTAATAGAGGGTGAACGAAAGAACATTTGTCTCATATCTGTAGGGTGGGGGGTGTAAGTTACAGCCATAGCATTTACCACTAGCCGGTGGGTTCTCTTGTCACTCTATAGAGCCCCATTCTGCTCCCCGCCATTTAGTCGACCATTCACCTTCAGTCTGTTCAACTTGGTTAGACCTGCCAGGAGTTAAAGGCTGCCATCGAAATAGCCTCAAGGATGATTAAGACATACAAACCCTCCAACCACGATAAGGGAAGCTAATATGGAGGGAGTAAGTAAAATATGGAGGGAGTAAGTAAAATATGGAGGAAGTAAGTAAAATATGGAGGGAGTAAGTAAAATATGGAGGAAGTAAGTAAAATATGGAGGGAGTAAGTAAAATATGGAGGAAGTAAGTAAAATATGGAGGGAGTAAGTAAAATATGGAGAGAGTAAGTAAAATATGGAGGTAGTAAGTAAAATATGGAGGGAGTAAGTAAAATATGGAGGAAGTAAAATATGGAGGGAGTAAGTAAAATATGGAGGAAGTAAGTAAAATATGGAGGGAGTAAGTAAAATATGGAGGGAGTAAGTAAAATATGGAGAGAGTAAGTAAAATATGGAGGGAGTAAGTAAAATATGGAGAGAGTAAGTAAAATATGGAGGGAGTAAGTAAAATATGGAGGAAGTAAGTAAAATATGGAGGAGAGTAAGTAAATATGGAGGAGTAGGTAAAATATGGAGGAGTAAGTAAAATATGGAGGGAGTAAGTAAAATATGGAGGAAGTAAGTAAAATATGGAAGAGTAAGTAAAATATGGAGGAGTAAGTAAAATATGGAGGAGTAAGTAAAATATGGAGAGAGTAAGAAAATATGGAGAGAAGTAAGAAAATATGGAGAGAGTAGAAAATATGGAGGAGTGAAGTAAAATATGAGAAGTAATAAAATATGGAGGAGTAAGTAAAATAGGAGGAGTAAGTAAAATATGGAGGAGTAAGTAAAATATGGAGAAGTAAGAAATATGGAGGAGTAAGTAAAATATGGAGAAGTAAGTAAAATATGGAGGAGTAAGTAAAATATGGAGAGAGTAAGCAAAATATGGAGAAGTAAGTAAAATATGGAAGAGTAAAAAAATGGAAGGAGTAAGTAAAATATGAGAGAAGTAGAAATATGGAGGAGAATAAAATATGGAGGAGTAAGTAAAATATGGAGAGTAAGTAAAATATGGAGGAGTAAGCTAAAAAGGAGGAATAAGTAAAATATGGAGAAGTAAGAATAATTTGACATACCTGAGAGTAACGAATAATATGAGCAGAGTTTAAACAATATGAAGCGAGTACGAACGATAGAGAATATGAGTTGAACATCACAGCTAGAGAATAGGTGAGGAGAACTAACACATAATAAGGATGAAGTAGAACAGAGTTTGACGACGTATACAATACTAGATGAGTTGACAACAAACAAAGACAGTAAGTAAACAAATAGAAGCAATAGAGAATAGAGTTTGAAACAATAAACAAAGACAGAAATAAACAAATAGAAGCAATAGAGAATAGAGTTTGAAACAACAAAGACATAAATAAACAAATAGAAGCAATAGAGAACAGAGTTTGAAACAACAAACAAAGACAGAAGTAAACAAAGAAGTCTGATAGAGTTGACAACAATACAGCTACAATTAACAAATGAACAATAGAGAATGAGTTTGAAACAATAAACAAAGACAGAACTAAACAAATAGAAGCAATAGGAATAGAGTTTGAAACAACAAAGACATAAATAAACAAATAGAAGCAATAGAGAATAGAGTTTGAACAACACAAAGACATAAATAAAATGAACAATAGAAAGGTAAAAAAGACATAAAAAACAAATAACAATAGATGGTTAAAACAAAGACATAATAAACAAATGAGAGACAGTTTGACAACAAACAGACAGAAGTAAACAAAAAATGAGAATGAGTTTGACAACAAACAAGAAGTAAAAAATACAATAGAATAGAGTTAAAAAAAAAGACAAATAAACAAATAAAAGAACAGGTTAACAAAACAAAGAAGACAAGAATAGAGATAGTTGAAACAACAAAGAAAAATAGAAGAGAAAATTTAACAAAACAAGACGAAGAAAAAAAGCAATAGAAGAGTTAAACAACAGACATAAATAAACAAATGAAATAGAATGAGTTTAACAAACAAGAGAAGAACAAAGAAGAAGAGAGTTAAAAAAACAAAAAGAAAAGAAGAATAGAATAGTTTGAAACAACAAAAGACATAAATAAGAGTAAAAATAGACAGAGAATGATTTGAATAAACAAAGAAAAAAAAAAAGTCTTGATAATACAAATTACCAGCTACAATTGAAATGATGACAATACATTCTCTTTATTTGAAACTGTTAAATGATCTGACCAACAAAAAGAACAAATACACACAGAAAAACAAAAGAAATTCTACAATATTAGCTAATATAATAAAAGATGAAAACACTTGCTAACACTGTTCTGCTGATACCAAAGACATTGAGAATCAAATATTATAAACATGTCTATAATAGAAATATTAGAACTAATGAGATTTGAAAGACACATGAATTTATACAACATTCAAGTAAATGCTAGTGCATCTACTGCTCACTTAATATTGAAATATTAGTCATATGTGATATATATATATAGTCATTATGTTAAATGGTAGGTGAATACAAGGATATAGAATCGTAGGAATACATTCAACATCATTCCGAGGCATATAGATGTCAATGGCAATGAAAGGGCAGACAGACTGGCTGGCTCTGTCACCATATCAGATGGTCAGCCAATGGATAGAGCTGACATTTTGAATGCAATTATACAATGTGATCGAAAAGAGGACTTTCACCTAAACCAATCTACGTCAACAGCTAGATTGCAAGAGCTTGGACTGAAGTGGGCAGAAAGGAACAGGTATAAGAAAGAGCAGGCTTATCAATCAACATTGAACTGGTACAGTTAGTCACTGGACGCTGTTGAAGATATTACGATGGAGATCGGAGCACATACGGACATGTCCAGAGTTCAATGAAGATATTCCAAACTGAAACTTAAAAATATAGAATAGAAAGCAAAGAAGACAAATATTCACATCTAGAAGTAGAGACACAGTTGTCAATCATTTCTAAATACATTCATGAGCTAACATCATGAAGGTAGGTACATGTTTCTAGGAAAAAGAGATAATATTTGTCTAGAACACATCTTCTGCAAGTATATATAAATTGATGAATATAAAAACCTACTTGACATTAGTATCTTATAGAATCATAATTTTATTATCAGGTTAGACAGTGGTTTAATAATGTCTCTCAACTATAATATCTGTCATCATCATCATTATTATTATGTCAAACATTTTGAAGACTAGTGCTAAAATCGTCTGATGGCAGGGGACACTGATAATAAGGAAAGCAAGCCTTCGCGTAAAAATCAGCCAGAAGCACCATACATGTGCCTGAATTCGTAGCAGGCGAACGCAGAACAGTAATAAAGGGAAATAATCTCCTCCAGGACAGTTCATAAGTCAATTTTGTTCCTCTATATTTACCTCCCACAAGACGTCTGCCTTTATAACATTGTCCAGTGGTGTTCACAAACAGTAGAGAATTATAAAATCTATGAAAGCAATCTGCCTTGATGAGACATATAACTAAAGCAATCTGCCTGGATGAGACATATAACTAAAGCAATCTGCCTTGATGAGACATATAACTAAAGCAATCTGCCTGGATGAGACATATAACTAAAGCAATCTGCCTGGATGAGACATATAACTAAAGCAATCTGCCTGGATGAGACATATAACTAAAGCAATCTGCCTTGATGAGACATATAACTAAAGCAATCTGCCTGGATGAGACATATAACTAAAGCAATCTGCCTGGATGAGACATATAACTAAAGCAATCTGCCTGGATGAGACATATAACTAAAGCAATCTGCCTGGATGAGACATATAACTAAAGCAATCTGCCTGGATGAGACATATAACTAAAATACTACTTATAATTATCATTTTGTTTGCAGAGACTAACAGAGAAATAGAAAAACTAAATTAAGACATTAACAAGTAATTGTGTATGCTTCACTGAGCACAGACAAGTTGTAGACGCAGAGTTTAACATGAACAGCAAACTAGATGTCTTCATCAAATATTACTGGATGGAAATGACATTCAACTATAATCTATAATCTATAGAGGAAACTAGTAGCAACAGTAAGAAATGATAAATATTATCCGTAATAATATACTGATAAAAAAGAGGCTTAAGACAGTGTTGTGTGCTGTCATCATATCTCTTGAACATATGTGCTGTCATCATATATCTTGAACATATTAACTGAACATATTCCTAAATGAACTGAAAGGTTGTCAGGAGACTACACATCAATAGAAAAATAATAAACAATATAGAATATGTGAATGTCATATTATTAATGACTGGATGATAATGTACAACAATTGTACAAATAGATGACAGAAACAAACAGCAACAGTAGTAGTGGTAGTGGTAGGGGTGAACAATTGCTTGAGAATTTAATATACACAATTGTTTTGTATCCCAGATTGTCGTTTGTGTATGCTTTGCTTGATAACGGTCTTCTGATTGAAGCATATCTAATCTGTTTTTTTTCTACTTACTTTGTTTTTTTTATTGCATTTGCCTACTACGAATTCAGGCATAGTCAGGGTACATTGTATAACACATCTGACTGATTTTTGCATGAAGGTATGCTTTCCTTTTATCTGTGTTCCCCCACCATACAGTCGTGCCTTCTCTAACTTCAGAGGTAAATTTTGTGTTTGGATATTTTACATTTGGTACATATTTTTAAATGTTTTTTTTCTAATTGCAGTCTTTTCAAATATAAAATAAATATAATCAATTTTGAACGCAGATTAATTTGGGAAAAAATATAAAAATGAAACATAAAACAGACGGGGGTTAAGAAGTATGACTAGATTTATGAGAAATATTCTACTGGTGGCTAGAAAATATGAAACAAATGTCTCAATATATGTCTGTGGTATAGTTTTAACCTACCCTGTAATGCTACATGAAGGTTAAGGATGTTCCTTAACTATAACGACAATTTAACGATAATGGGGCACATGGGCGTGTGGCAATAAGAGAACGGACAGGCTGGTCGGCTCTGCCATCATATCAGGGGGCCAGCCAATGGATAGAGCTGACATTATGAATGTGCTCATAGAGTGTGACCGCAAAGAGGATTTTCATTCAAACCAATCCTCATCAACTGCTAGATTGCAAGAGCTGGGATTGAAGTTTGGAGTGGCCAGAAAAGAACAGCACAACAGGTATATGAGTAGGCTCATCAATCAAAAACGAACTGGTACAGTCAGTCGCTGGACGCTGTTGGAGATATCATGAAGAAGACTGGAGCACCTATGGAGACATCCGCAGTGCAATAAAGATATTCCAAACTGAAACTGCAACGACAATTTGCTTTTCTGCATCAGACTTTAATATAGTTATTATAAAGTGCACACTACTTATTTATAAATACTGACCATTATTTATGAAATATATGAACAATATAAAATTATGTGAAGAGATAGCACATTACGAAATAGTAGAGCAAGTATTGAATGAAATCCCACTTATATCGGATTTGGATTATGAGAAGGCTTTTGACAGTATTGATAGGAAACCCTTTGGAAATTAATGAAGCATTATGGAATCCCACAGAAAATTATTAACCTACTAAACGCAACATATACAGATATGAAATGTAGAGTTCTTCATGAAGGTAAACTAACAGATACTTTTGGAATAGAAACAGCAGTGCGTCAGGGATGTCTTCTATCACCTTTGTTGTTCTTACTGACAATAGACTGGATTATGAAGACCAGAGTAACTAAACCAGAAATGGAATCCAATGGACTCTGACAGAGTAACTAGATGATCTGGACTTCGCTGATGATATAGCCCTTCTGTCACATACACAAAATCAGATGCAGGATAAGCTAAACACATTGAATCAAAGGTCCCAGCAACTAGGGCTGAACATTCATAAGGGAAAGACAAAGATATTGAGAATTAACCAAGCAAATGACAACTCGATCTCCCTGGGTAAAATCCCACTTCAAGAGGTAGAATCATACACATATTTGGGCAGCAACGTAGACAAAGAGGTTGGAACAGATAGAGATGTTAAAATAAGAATACAGAAGGCAAGAGGAGCTTTCATTGCACTGGGAAACATTTGGAAGTCTAAAGAAATCAAATCTAGAACAAAAATTGGATATTTAACTCTAATGTTAAAGCAGTTCTACTGTATGGGTCAGAAACATGGAGAACAACTAAAACAATAGCGCATAAATTGAAAACATTCATCAACTGGTGTCTGCGCAGAATAGAGGGAATAAGATGGTATGATAGGGTCACAAATGAGGAACTTATGGAGAGAACAAGACAGATTCCAGTGAACGAACAGGTTAAAAAAGACGCTGGCGCTGGATAGGACACACTTTGATAAAACCAGAGGGAAATATAACAAGAAGGGCCCTTGCCTGGAACCCGCAGGGACAGCGAAAGAAGGAGAGGCCGAGAAATACATGGAGACGAGATTTGGAGGCAGAGATCAACAATATAAAGATGAGCTGGAGGGGGCTGCAGGAGATAGCTAGAGATAGGAAGACTTGGCATGAGTTGGTTGAGGGCCTATGCCCCAATGTAAAAAGGCAAAGAGAGAGAAGAGAGAGATGAAATTATGTAGTTATGAAACTTTATGAAGCGCACACAAAAGCCCCTTCTAGAAATATCTTATCCCGAAACTGTTAGGCAAAACAGGATTGGAGAAAAGAAGAGGGAAGAAATGCGTATGATGATGACAATTAGAACAAAAATTATATATATGTTGAAACATTTCCAGACAACAGAAGATGTTTTGTCTTGGTTACAAATAAGAATACAAAAATTAGAAAAATAACCAACACAAAGTCAATCAATGATTTCATGTACGAGCTTCACAAGGGATAATACATACACACACACACATATATATCAATATGGAGAAGAAAGAATTCAGAGATTAGGGTACGGCATACACAGAACTGTGCAAAACAAATATACATAATCATCAACACCAATTATGATTGTATAAAAAGGATACATACTTGATTAAAAACAAAATGAACTCTTATTAACATTAAAAATATGACAAAATGTATTAAATATGAGTGGAAGTTCTAACAAGAGAAACATAGAACTATCAAGACAAATGAATTAAATATGAGTGGAAGTGCAACACAAGAATCATAGAACTATCAAGACAAAATGAATTAAATATGAGTGGAAGTGCTAACACAAGAAACATAGAACTATCAAGACAAAATGTATTAAATATGAGTGGAAGTGCTAACACAAGAAACATAGAACTATCAAGACAAAATGAATTAAATATGAGTGGAAGTGCTAACACAAGAAACATAGAACTATCAAGACAAAATGAATTAAATATGAGTGGAAGTGCTAACACAAGAAACATAGAACTATCAAGACAAAATGTATTAAATATGAGTGGAAGTGCTAACACAAGAAACATAGAACTATCAAGACAAAATGAATTAAATATGAGTGGAAGTGCTAACAAGAGAAACATAGAACTATCAAGACAAAATGAATTAAATATGAGTGGAAGTGCTAACACAAGAAACATAGAACTATCAAGACAAAATGTATTAAATATGAGTGGAAGTGCTAACACAAGAAACATAGAACTATCAAGACAAAATGAATTAAATATGAGTGGAAGTGCTAACAAGAGAAACATAGAACTATCAAGACAAAATGAATTAAATATGAGTGGAAGTGCTAACACAAGAAACATAGAACTATCAAGACAAAATGAATTAAATATGAGTGGAAGTGCTAACACAAGAAACATAGAACTATCATGAAAGATAAAAGTGTTAATTTATTACAAATAATAATACATCTGAAAAATATGAACAATAAATGTACAAAAGGAATGCTTAAATAACGTTAAGACTTGGTATTATAAATGTAACAGTCACATACAACTGATGCCATTAGCTAGTGAGAATAAATGTTGGCAGGAAATAAATAAATCAATACATAAATATTCTTGTCTGGGATAATATTGGAAATAAATCATGCAAATGTCAACCAAACTAACACAAATTCAAAGAAGAAAATTGTCCATATTACTCAAAGAATGGACAAAATTAAAATAAAATAAACATAATTTAAAAAAGAAAATCTCCAGTGTATTGCCAGCACCCACAAGAGAAATAAAGAATAGTAATACTGCAACCTACAAGGGCATGTTGTAAGAGACGACTAAGGTAGGGGCATACAAGGGCATGTTGTAAGAGACGACTAAGGTAGGGGCATACAAGGGCATGTTGTAAGAGATGACTAAGGTAGGGGCATACAAGGGCATGTTGTAAGAGACGACTAAGGTAGGGGCATACAAGGGCATGTTGTAAGAGACGACTAAGGTAGGGGCATACAGGGCACTGTATAAGAAGACAACTAAAGGTAAGGCTACAGTAGGCATGTAAGACGACTAAGGTAGGATACAAGGGCATGTTGTAAGAGACGACTAAGGTAGGGGCATACAAGGGCATGTTGTAAGAGACGACTAAGGTAGGGGCATACAAGGGCATGTTGTAAGAGATGACTAAGGTAGGGGCATACAAGGGCATGTTGTAAGAGACGACTAAGGTAGGGGCATACAAGGGCATGTTGTAAGAGACGACTAAGGTAGGGGCATAGAGAAGCTACCCTATTAAATAAAAAGCCACACATAAATCGGATGAACTGGCCTACTTGTAGGCGCATAACTGGCACAACGTCAATCGCTCTTATGCTCAGATCACATACAAATCACAGAGTGGTTTAATAAGTAGTCGATATGAAGCATTTAAAGAAGAAGAAACAAACAAAATAGAGCTAGAAACAATCATTGTGATGATCTATAAGTCTCTGCAAGTGATTGTACAAAATAAGAGAATATCTAATATGTCACATTGTTACAAAAATTCACATGTGGAATTGTTAGAAGACTTCGTTATCACAAAAAGCTTACTTTGATCATCACATATTTTATTTAGTTCCTGACTTTGAAACATAATCAAGTAAACAGAATAACTTTCATCCCTAGAACTGAAACAGTTCCCAACAAGGTTGCTCTGAAGAAACACTGACCAAGTCATAATAATCATTTTGTTACAGTCTATGTTATAAATGTCTTTTTAACACTGTCGTTACTGCCTGTGTTACCACTTTTTAGAGTGGTGTCGGGCAAGGGGGGCATGAGCCTAAGAAATTTAATAACCTCATGGCTAGTGCAGTCACTGCAAAACTGTTCAGATTAGGAATTTTTCTTTATGGCTCTTACCAGGATTGAGCCCAGGTCGTCTGAATCGGAGAATGCGTTCTAATAAATTCGGCCAGACGCTCTCAATATCATGTAATATCACAAATGTACTGGGTATAAATCAACTTTGAAGGTCTAACTCATGACTCTGCAGCTTTGACACCTTGTAACACTATCTCAGTAGACGTGCTACTATATGGGGTTTTATGTGCTACTATAATATGGGGGTTTTATGTGTGTAACACTATCTCAGTAGACATGCTACTATAATATGAGGTTTTATGTGTGTAACACTATCTCAGTACACGTGCTACTATAATATGAGGTTTTATGTGCTACTATAATATGGGGGTTTTATTGTGTAACACTATCTCAGTAGACGTGCTACTATAATATGAGGTTTTATGTGCTACTATAATATGGGGTTTTATGTGTGTAACACTATCTCAGTAGACGTGCTACTATAATATGAGGTTTTATATGTGTAACACTATCTCAGTAGACGTGCTACTATAATATGGGGTTTTATGTGTGTAACACTATCTCAGTAGACGTGCTACTATAATATGAGGTTAGTGTTACATATGACTTGACCACTATATTAAGTCTTTATGTTGTACTTGTGAACAAAATAGTTACATATATTGGGTATATGTTACACAGTCTCGTATGTCTATAAGTTGGAACAAAGTAGTTAACTATATGAATACACACATTCAAACTGACTATAATATGGGTTTATGTGTGTAACACTATCTCAGTAGACGTGCTACTATAATATGTAAAAAGTAGTTGACATATGACTTGACCCACTATGTTACACAGTCTCTGTTATGTCTAGTACGTTGTGAACAAAATAGTTGACATATGACTTGATCTACTATGTTACACAGTCTCTGTTATGTCTAGTACGTTGTGAACAAAATAGTTGACATATGACTTGACCTACTATGTTACACAGTCTCTGTTATGTCTAGTCAGTTGAACAAAATAGTTGACATATGACTTGACTACTATTTACACAGTCTCTGTTATATTCAAGAAGATCATCATCTAATAGCTATGGTCCCTAGTTTGAGATGTATGTTTATAAGTTGATAATTCACGCAAAAATCAGCCAGAAACACCATACCATGTGCCCTGACTATGCCTGAATTCATGGTGGGAAAATTCAAGAAGTTGACAATTTCTGTTGTTGACATGAATAGAACCAGCATCAACGCACTTAGTGACCTATTGAGACTAGGGCTTTCCATTGTGTTTGAAAGTGTTACATCTACACAGTATCCCTTAGTAACAACAATTCAAGACAAATCAATTGTGTTAGGATTTGAATCCTTTGCACAATTATAAACAATAAGAGAATGCAAGAAGAAAATGATTACAACACCAAATGATATACAATATGAGTTTAGTATCAGTAATGTTGCTGTAATTCTACATACATATCAGATCAAACACTCAATGAACAAGTGTTTGGTATTGTTCTAACTGAACAACTTAATATGAAATAATAGCCATCCATCTAGCGATGATTGTGAAATAATATCAATAAAACTGACCTATTTAAGCAACATGTCATCATGGTACAACTTAACCCCTTCGCTCTTCCAAGCTGATGTAGTGGCTGGCTGTATTTTGTAAGGTGACGCAAGTCCAGTATACTGTATCCAGTAGGTAAAAATTATGGAGTGAAAGAGTTAGCACGCCTGCAATAACAACTGCACCAAATTTCTTGATTAGTTAAATATATTCTGAAAAATTGCATTTAGTCAATGTCACGTTGACGGAACACATTCTTTTCTATACAACATGATTGTGACTATATTTATTGAGTGTGAAAAAAGATATCTATTCAATGTGATTGTGTGAGTGTGAAAGAAAGATATCTAGTCACTGTGATTGTGAAATGCTGTTTCTGTTTCACATGATTGTGAAACTGAAAAAAAACCAAAAGTATTATCTATTCAATATCCTACAGCAGATATTGAAGGGTATGCATACTGATGGTTTGTTTTGGTTGTTAAGTAGGGGACTAAAACCTCTTTAAGCTGAGGCACGCCTCTTTCAACCTACCTTTCATTGGTTATATCAGAGCGTGTAGGCCAACAAACATGAAAAAAAAGAATTAACTCCTTTCGGAGAATTCAAGTCAAATGAATTTACATACTGATGGTTCCAGCAGATGATTCCCCGAAAGGAGTTAATTCAAGTCAAATGAATTTACATACTGATGGTTCCAGCGGCTCGCTGGTTTAACAGATTGCTAATTCTGTCCCTCTGTCACTTCTTTTCATTGACTATTTCATTGTTCTTTACTTGGCTTCATATAATGAAATATATACTTCTTGAATTTAACATTTCTAACAATAAATATTGCTTTCACTGACATATAAATATTATAAATGAAGAGGAGTGTTGCATTTCACTAAATATGGTAATATATTTTACTTTAATTAAACCAGAGAGTAGCTACTTTTATAACTATTATACCTATACACTTAATAACTATACTTTTACACTTACACATGAAAGAAGTATCATCTAACATTTGTTTATAATTATACCTATACACGTTATAACTATACCTATATACTTTATAACTATACTTTTACACTTACACATGAAAGAAGCATCATCTAACATTCTTTTATACCTATACACTTTATAACTATACCTATACACTTTATAACTATACTTTTACACTTACACATGACAGAAGTATCATCTAACATTTGTTTATAATTATACCTATACACTTTATAACTACACCTATATACTTTTATAACTATACTTCTATAACACTTTATTATGAAACAAGATCTATACACTTGATAACTTTACCTAAACACTTACACAAGAAAACAAGTTTCATCCTCATCAATCAGTTCTTATAAAACAGAAACAAACAATATCCACTCAAATCAGCAGTACTGTCTGTTTTTGTAAACATTTGCTTTTTGTTTTTTTACACAGTGTGGGGTCCAGTCCCTGACTTCCCTCTAAGTCACCTTTTACAATATACAAAATGAGAATAAAAGAACTATACATCTTTGAAAAAGGTGACACTGTTTTCTGAACTATTTCATTTAAGGAAATAAGAATCTCACAACACAAAGTCATCAATATCAAAGTTCAATAATACACAATAAAACTACTACTTGGACTGAGAGAGTGAATACATCAATAAATATATTTCAAAGAAATCATGTGTTAAACAGAAATACCATGCAATGTCTAATGTTAATGATACAAGACAAAATAGTAAATATATATATATTTACTTAGAATAAATAAAATCCAGTAGAGTTTTATTGTTTAGTAAAGAAAGTGTATCGGCTTGACACAACCAAATGGTGATCACTGTAGACAAGATGTATGAGCATCTAACATATGTATAACATATTCTAAGTACATAATATGATGATATGAGTACGGAAACATCATAAGATGGAAGAAAGTGTTTTAATTTAAAAACAGAAAAACATGAAGTATTACCAAAATGTATACAACTAAAATTCATAAGATGTAAAGATGAAGGTAATGATGACCAGTTGAAAGTTTCAACAATGTTTAGTTCCACAGTTCTAGTCACTGCAAACCATTCTTCATTTTTACTTCCAACGAACACAGACATGAGCTAGATTTCTCTATCTCTCTGACAATTCTTTTCACGTTTCCAGTTTTATAAAATATAAGCTTTACAACCCAGATTCAAATCTGATTTTTTAATGGAATATTTTACTGACCGTAAAGACTCTCAGGTTGATCCAGCTTCAACTGGGTACCGGAGAAACACTGGGAAACAAAGGTGATCGGCATAGGGAGTAGGTAAAGAAAGTAGGTAAAGCTGAAAAATGATCGCAATGGCATTAAAATTTCTGCAGAAATAAGTCAAATTTCATGATTTCACAGTTTGGAATCTTTTCCTGTGGCATACAACACACCACACAGACAATCAGTTTTATAATTAAGATATGGTACAATTCCATATATAAAGGAATGTGATCAAAGAAACTTTTCCTACAACTGAAAATCAAAACTAATCTAAAGACGCAATTCGAAAGAGAATAATTTTTTTTGGGGTCTTTACATGATTCCAATTACTATTAGTGTTGTAGAGTGGAGATTCAATGAAGTACTCAGGCAAGTTGGGTTCTCATTAGACATTTTATCAATCAAGCATCATGATACAATATTAATGACAAGTAGAAAACAACATGACAAATGATATTTCAAAGTAAAAATTCATGTGTCTATCATATGCCAAGATTACAAAATAGATATAGTTAACACATTACAATGATTATTATACTACATAATGTTCTGTTCATTTATAAGATACAAATCCAAATACAGTTTGTACGTTGGTATATATGCAACTATTTCCATTTAAAATATAATTTGTACATATAGCAAAGCAACATTATCAGCTGACAAACAAGCAATTTCTGAGAATGTATTAAACCTCTAGCAGCAATGTATATTATTTAGGTCCAGTATAATGTTCATTTCTTGTTCACAAACAATATCTGTTCTCTTCCAGTTACTTTTTGTCCCATAACAGGAATATACTGCTAACATGCAAGTATGCATTTTCTGAGTATTAGTTTGCTTTATATTGTACAGTTCATTGAGAGATATCTCTCCTGTCCTTAGTGAAGACTCATCATCAAATATCTTTTGTTATGTTTGTTTTATCCGTTGTCATTTTTTGTTTTTGCCACAATGAGATAGAGATTTTCGCTTTTCTTTTCCACTTCCATTATTCATTTTGCAATTCCTTTCTGCGATGTTGACAGTAACACTGTATCGTCAGCATATTGTAGTTCAGGTATTAGTGAACATTGTTAACATTGTGACTCTTCTGCCGTTTTTGTGTAAATCTCTCCTTTTTTATTCATCACAGTATTCTGTTCTACTGCAGTCAATCCCAATATTTGATTATCTACAGTCAATCCTATATATTTGACAATCTGTAGTATATAATTTGTATTATAATAGAACATTTGAAAACTGAGTCACAATCAAAAGCTGATTCCAGCATGTGGAATGTAATACAATATCTGCAACAAATATGCAAGAATACACCACACTGACATGGCCTTTCATTTATGCTCAAGCCTTCACATACTAACCTAATCTAACACAAGACAGTTCATCACAAAATTCTTCTATTGTAATGGCGTTTCTCTTGTAAAATAGAAAGTTCATGTTCTCAGCTCATTA
The DNA here is from genome assembly GCA_020796225.1 of Arion vulgaris. Classification (NCBI taxonomy): domain Eukaryota; kingdom Metazoa; phylum Mollusca; class Gastropoda; order Stylommatophora; family Arionidae; genus Arion; species Arion vulgaris. The sequence continues at coordinate 4,980,438 of CM036753.1, read as the reverse complement.
CAAAATAGATGTATACTCTTGTGTGATGTATACTCTTGTGTGATGTATACTCTTGTGTGATGTATACTCTTTTTTACTTGATGTCCTGAGGCTAATTTAAAAACTATAAACATTTATTAAAAAAAGAACAATACATAATATTTGGAATATGTCTGAAATGAAAAAAAGACAGCTAAATCCAGTTGCGTTTAACTAAGCCAAGTTGCGTTTAACTAACTACGCCGGGTTGAGTTCAACTTTCTAAACTGAGTTGTATTTAACTAACTAAGCTGAGTTGTGTTCAACTTTCTAAGCCCAGTGGTGTTCAACAAGCTCTCTTTCAGGTAACTGCCTGAACTTCATTGAACCATCAACACCGCAGGAGTAGAGATGATTGAAAGGTCCCATCTGAACCTGGGCGACACCGGATGATGAACCCACATTTTTAAAGAATGTAGCTTTACTGTGTTCCGAGGAAGGAAAAGATGAGCTGGTGAATCTTCAGTCCCCATACCTAAGTGTAAGAGAAACAAAATGCGATCAAGAACTTGTATTTGTTAGCTGTGTCTTGAATACTGAAAGAATTCAGTACAAAAGTTATTGATGTATATATTTGTACATGCTATTTATTTTTGTTTCTGTGTTCATCAAATTTCTGTGTTCAGCAAAGAAGTCCTGAGTTCAGCAAAGAAGTCCTGAGTTCAGCAAAGAAGTCCTATTCACAAAAAGTCATGAATTCAAAAAAAGTTGATTTCAATTGAATCCTAAATAACATAAGTAATTTTCATTGTTTTATTTTTATATTTTTCTGAATCGCTACTTTAACATAGTAATTTTATTGTTTGATTTTTTATATTTTTCTGAATCGCTACTTTAACATAGTAATTTTATTGTTAAACTACTTCTGGACATCATTATCAAGTGTTGTCTCCGCATCCAAGAATGGATGTAATGGACCTCCAACATCTCTCGTTTTTATGTTGCACTCTACCATGCTGTAATTTGCCCATCGCTTAATGTCTTCCTCCAAGTTTGTGTCTCGGTCTTCCTCCCACTCATCCTCCTTCAACTTCTTCCTCTAACAAGGTGATCAATGTGTCTGGAACAAGGTGATCAATGTGTCTGGTCTCTTTATGTGTCCGAAATATTTTCTTTAAACAAAATTATTTTATTTCACTGCAAACATGAGATTTATTTTATTTGATAATACAATATGGAGATTTTCTTTCAACACTATTTCAACCTGAGCATTTCTGTATAAGCATTACTTTAATATGCAGATTTTGTTTCAACAACTACTTGCAACTTTGAGAATTTCTTTTCAACATTGTTAGTTCAGAGAGGATATTGCAAACTGCAGTTTAAAGTGTAGTTTATAATGTAAAGTTGAGTTCAATGTGGAGATTTTCTTTCAAACACTATTTCAATATGAATCTTGATTTCTTTTGTCAGTTTCAGTTTGGAATATCTTCATTGCACTCCGGACATGTCCATAGGTGCTCCAATCTCCTTCGCAATATCTCCACCAGCATCCAGCGACTGACCGTACCACTTTTGTTGTTACACTGCTACTGAGTTGTAACCCAGTGTTGTGGTCTTTTGTGTTCGTCTTTTGTTTTTATGATGGTTAGAGTGATCAGTTTCTGCATCTTTTGGCATGATATAAGCACTGCATCTATTCTTCTTTTCCTTGCTAGAATGTTTTACAGACAGTGTCGTCTAGCTGCATTCTTACTTGGTAGCCAAACCATTTCATTCTCTGCTTTCTGATGTAATTCAAGCACTGCCTTCTTCCAACCTTCTCTCTGAAGCTGGACTCTCTTCCTGTGTCGCTGGTGACCTTTTCGAAACAACAGATTTCACATGCAGTTAGTTTCTGTGCCTGTGCTTTATTCATTTTCCATGTTTAGTATTGGCAGACAAAGACAGAATGAATATGTTTTTTATCATTTTTGTTTAGCTGAAAGGAAGATGTTTGGGTGCTCAATATGAATATACTACAGAAATAGCACTTTTGGCAGACTATATAGAAATGTCTGGCACAGATGTGGTATTGGCCAAACTACGAAAATGAAAGTATATTGAGCTGTCTTGCTCCTAGTCCTTCTCCACGCATGTGAAACTTGGATGGTATATCAGCGACACACAACAAAGTTAAACCACTTTCACGTAGTCTGCCACAGAAAAATAATGAATGTCAAATGGCATGACATGATCCCAGACACTGAGGTCCTGAAAAGAGCTGCTCTCCCCAACATCTATACAATCTTGATGCAGTCCAAGACATGATGGGCAGGACACATGGCTCAAATGCCGAATTGCAGAAGACCAAAAAATACATATGGTGAGCTGTGTGCGGTAAATGTTCCCAGGGTGGTCAAAGACACATTCAAGAACTCGATGATATCCTTTGGCATAGATAACGACAACCGGGAGAATGTTGGCTCAAGACAGATCAGCCTGGCACACGGTTCTTTGGGCTGTGAGGCAGGTAGAACTGCACAGATAGAACAGAAATGTAAAACTAGAAAGACAGCAAAGCTCACCACAAGTAATCCTTGCCCACATTGTAAAATAACATTTCAAGCCTGCATCTGGCTCACTAGTCATCTATGCAAACACAAATATAACACAACTACCTTCCCTTGGATGATAAATGGTGGTCATCATCACCCGTGATGGACGAGCATCAACAACTACAGAAATATGTAAATTACTATTCTATTGAGCTAGAGCCTAAATACCTTAATATCTCCTTCTGCTGAACCTGTAATAAAATAATCTTCATCTCGATCCAAAGCCAAACATTTAATTGGAGCATCATGGGCTTGGAATGTGTGTTTAAGTTTACGCTGTCGCAGATCAAATATGCCTAGAAATATTGGTTAAGGATTACATAGAACATAATCAATAACAAATCATAAAATAGGTTACTGGGGTTGTGTCTCACAATTAAAACAGAGAAATCTTATTACTATTATCCACTTTCTGCTCCCTAAGAAGTATAGGGACACTACACTAGTTTCTAAACTTTCAGAAAAATTGTATCAAAGCTCTTCACAATCAACAAGAGTTATTTCCGGGCACATCCTTATCTTCTTCTTTGCTTGTCCTGTAAATGGTATTAGTTATACTATGCAGCAGGCGAGAGGGTGTGCGGACCGCCCAAATGAGCAGAAAAACTGGAAAGCCCAGCAGAGGTGAAGCCAGTCCGTGTTTCCGTCCACAGTGAAGGAACTACTGCTGCCTTGTAGTTTGATTGGGGGCAATCAAAGGCTAGAGGAGCAAACCGTAAATAAAACTGGATGGGCGGCAAACTAAGTAGTCCACAAAAAGACCTGTTCGCTGGGCAGATGGCGGTCATAAACCCGGGAGGGCAGGCCATCTAAGCGTCGCTGCCCTAAAAGAAAATAGCAGCCTGCTGCCTTGTGGGTTTTGGCTAGGAACAGTAAGAGGCTAACGGAGAAAAAACCCAGTAAATGCTGGTTGAAACCAAACACACCACCGAAGGATAAGCACCTGAGCTCCAATAGGTACTGAAGGTTGTGCATGTACATCCGTTCTTGATGTTTGGCTGTTTATATATCACATTAGAATGATAAAAGCGGCCTAAGAACGATCACGCGAGAGTTATACTGTGTTGCAGTGTACATGACTGATTATCAATAAATCAATCAGTTTACAGCAATACCTCAAATTCTACAATTTTCCAGCCTGCTATTTTACGTTTGTCTTCAAGCTAGATTATAGTGAAGCAGACACTTACAAAGGAGAGCCACACTGAAAAAGTATAACAAGTACAGAGCAAGAGCAAGACCATGCAAAAGATAGAGCGACGGCATCAAGAATAGCCTTAAGAAAATGAATAACAGCTTACAAAGGGCATTAGAACAAGAACACAAGATCTCGCCCTAGTGGTTACCAGAGCCCAAATTTGGGGTGTCAAGAATAGAACCACTGTTACCTGCCATGCATGTCGTAAGAGGCGACTAAGGAGGTATGGCTGAAATCGGATGCACGTGTCCTAAATGTGTAGAAGTTTATACGTTTAGGGACCTACCAAACCAATATGCAACGTATACACGTTCTTGGCAATGATCAAACATTTCACAAAGAGTGATTAAAATTGGTCGTAAAGAACGAACGCAAAGATGAAGAAGACTACATTTCTACCCCAACACTTCTATAAAGAAGAAAATTGTGAAAGAGAAGAAGTTACCAGGGCAACTACTTCAGGGTGAAGCAGGATCTTAGTAAAATTCATTAGAAAAGATTTAAAATAAAATTTCTACAAAAATATCGTCATCTTCAAAATTATACGGAACCTCGCCGGTGATATGGAGTTTGTGCACTGCAACTGAGATCTTTCTGTGAAGGAAAGAGATCGGAGCACACATGGTTACTCCCCGAAGTGCAATGATGATGGTCCTATCAATAAATCAATCAATTAGATCTGGTTTGAGACGTTACTGACTTCTGTCATCTCATTCAAGCAGTCTTGACCATAACAGATCAATATGCATGCTGACAGTGTCCATGGTCTGCTGACTATGCTTATCTATTCTCTCTGTAACGCTTCCCAGTTCTGCTATTAATAGCTGCTCCTTTTCTGCTCTGGGATATATAGGCCATCCAGAGAGTAAGCATATGATCCTATCAACTGTCTTGCTTTTGGCATAATCCAAGCTGAGTTGGCTGAACTGACTGAGTTCAAGCCAGTTCAATGCTGACCATCCATCACACTCTGGGTCTTTCTGGAAGTCAAAATTTCTGACACTTGGTCTCCAATGCTTGTCATGGCGATTGTTACTCTCCTAGTCTGCAGAGATGACTCAACCATAATAAGTGGCACTGTTCTACTCTGATCTGTAGGGTAGGAACTTCTGCAGTATCAATGATAATGATTTTAGTATGTCACCCATGTCTACAAAGCAAAAGGCCGGCCACGCAAAAGATGGACCTCAGAGATAACAGAGGCGATGAAAGAGACTATCTATGAAGCACATACAAGGGCCCGTTTTAGAAATCTCTTCTTGATCTGATGCTGAGAGGCAAACAGGATTGGAGAAGAAAGAAAGTCCATACTTCACATATAATATATTCACACTATTGACATCCTATAAACCAGTCTGTCAACACCTTCATTACAACAAACACCTGCAAGTCCAGTCCAGAACAGTAGAGAAAGAGTAACAAAAATGTTAAGCTTTTATATATATATATATATATATATATATTCACAAAATAGATGAGACTGCAGTAAAACTATTTGATTGGCAAAGTAAAACTATTTGATTGGCAAAACACGTAATCACAAAGTACTGTAGTTTTACAAATTACAAAAACAATGACAAAATACAGCAACATTTCGACCAACAAGGTCTTTATCAAGCAAACAATATATATATATATATATATATATATATATATATACAATGAGCAAACAATACAAGCATAAAGCTGGCAATTAACCTCCATATCAATATATTGATAATTTAATAAATAAAGTGAACTTAATAAAAAGTATGTTAAGAAAGGATACATATTTCTCCTTTTCTTCCACCACTGATCAACATATGTTGACGAGATGCGTAGACTAGTGCAGGGCTCCCTTGTTCATGGCACTGGAAGGCTGTGGGTATGATAGTATGCATGACAATGATAAAACAACATCTGAAGGAACATGTCTTATCAAAACATTTTACTAGTACAGTTTATACTCTTGCTCAAATGTGGGCAGCATGCAAGGTTTTGTGGTAATATTGATTTGGACAAACGATTTTTAAAAGCTTTTTAAAAAAAAAGGAAAAATTCACTGGTCACTTAATAAGAAAGAAAGACTCATTAAACATCACAGTGGTTTATAGAGAGCAATAATGGAAGATATGGTTCCTGGAAAATGAGGCAGTGGTTGACCAAGGTGGCTGTGACAATTGGACATCAAAAAAGCTTGAACATAACAATGCAAGAAAACTAACTACATATCAAGAGTCTTTCAGGTGGAATGTGGTGAAACTGATGTTCTGCAAGGAGACCTCTGTACCAAGAAAACTTGTATAATTCAGTGTACAATCACTGTGCTATAAGTTCACAGACTTCGTGAATTGTGATTATATTTCTAATCAGACAAAATGTGCAGTGTAACATTTGAAAATGAAAAGTCAAATAAACATTGTAACATTAGTTACCATGAACCAATGAGCTGCGAGTAGGAAGAAGTGTATCCCATAAGCACACATTTTTCTGCTCAGATGATTGGCCAGCTGTAGCAATGAGACTAGATGACCCAACAAACTGGAAGTCACTGGTAGTTTTGTTGTGGCATTGCAAGCTCTGAAAGACAGCAATATTATTTCAACATCTTATAACACTGATATAACAACTACTTTAGATTACTGAAGTGCAACTAAATAATTGCAACATCCTACAAAATACTGACATAACAATTAATTTAGATTAGACTACAAATGAGACATTTGGTAGATACTTGTTACAGAATCAACCTTACAGAACTCTGGCAGGTGTTTAGTCTCTCCAAGCAGATGTCAATGGCCATGATGCTGGTGGTTCCTGTGGTACACTGGTTAAACACACTCCGTATACTGCCCTGTAGGTGTCTAGTACTATTTGTGCATTGTTTGATTTCAAAATCCCTCAATCACATTGCAGATTAATTATCGATTGCTGTGTTCCTTTATCCATCTCTGACACCCAACTAAAGGTTTAATGCAAGTCTGTTTGCTTTCTCATTACTCTGAACATTGATATGTTCTGAATGGTAGATCTAGGGAAAGCTAACCCGAAACAAATGCTTGCAGAAAACGGATGCACCAGGCCGTAAGGCGATTAACATGGTGCAACGTCCCTCACAATAAGGAATGGGATAACGGATTCTACCGCCACCAATCTGCCTCGGAGATGTAGCCACGCAGTAAGAATGTCAGACCTACCATCACGAGGGTGGCCAAAACGGGGAAGCAGAAATCATAGGAATTATATCCTACAAAACTGCCCCCAGTATGCAGACTTGAGAATAAAGAGGTGACCCACTTACACCAGCATCCAATACAAACTGTATGGCGTGGCTGATAATCTGAGGCAGGCGGCTGCCTTTATTAGAGAATCCGAAATCCCAATCTAGTGAGAACACAGAAGAAGAAGAAGAGAAGAATGGTAGATCCATTAAGTTCCTGCAGGCTGGAAGCCTCTATAGATGCCATCCTCTTACACCAACTCCTGCTATTCTGATCCCTTTGAAGTAAGAACTGAGAGCTTATTAAATTGTAGTAGTTGTAACGTATTCATTCTTTATTCTCATATTAGAAGTAATTGTCCTTTATGTTCTGTTATGCAATAACCTTAGTACATGGGCTAGCTAGTAAACTGCAACTGTGTATCTAATCTCGATGAACAGATCTATCTGTGTACACAACAACATCGTACCATCAGAATCATCAGTGATTGGTTGATTAATTCTGACATCTACTTTTCTATTGCTTCAATGTTTAAATACTTTTTTTTTAAATGATAATGTTGTGATAATTTATCAATTGGAATACATTCTTCTCCCATTTGGTAGAGCACAACTAGATCATTGCAACATCTTATAATACTGTTATACTACAATACATGACACAATAAATGAGGTACCTGGGCGTACAACTAGATAATGTGATTGTTTATTATGTTTGTAAAGTAAAAATCCAGTTTTCATACCATGAGGCAGATTGGGGAATACAATGAGGCAGATTAGGGAATACAATGTTAGACCTGTATTTGTCATTCACATCACTAATGGCACACCATAGGTTATATGGTCAACATCACACTGGCTGTCTTTAATTACCATTGCTTCTCTGATACCCAAATTAAACTGGGTCAACTCAAAAGTGCTTAAGGTAAGAAAAATCCCACTTCAACTGGGGACTGAACTGCAACCATATATCTAGGAAGTAAACACACTAACTGTTCTGCTATCATGGCTGTTTTATTGTGTTTGAATCCATGTCAAATCTTGACATTGCACCGATCTGTATTTGTTGGATAACAACTAAAAACATAGACAAAATAATTTCTTGAAGTTTTATGACGGACACTGTCAAGATAAATAACAAACCTACCATTATAGGTTTGCTGTAGTTGCTTCCCATTCCTACTTGCCACAGACATATACCACCTTCAGTATCACTTACACAGCACTGAAATAATGAATATTAACTAGTACAAAAGAATATTAGTATTTCATACAGAACTAGTACATAACAAATAAATGAACATTATAAAAACAAACAAGATACACATTTGATATCAAGTGGATCATTGTTTCATTATCACCATGTGTCACCTAGGCTGGAATTGGCATCCAACCACAATATGTGCATTAAAAACAAAAACTACACTTGTGATCTTCTAAACAGCACATAACAAAAATTGGCTGAATACCACTTTACTTTATACAGATTTGATTAGTTTGGTGTACATGTTAAAATGACAGGATTGCCAGGTATGTACTACATATCTATAGCCATGCGATGTGACAACAATCTCAGCGGTACTATTGCACCTCTCTCGTGTGCGAGGTGACTGTAGAGTCAATTTAGAACAGAATCCCACCACAGGTGGGGCATACATGATCAGGTTAGACATGTGCGTGTTGTTGCTCTGTCTTTCAGTGCTGCTCGTTTCTCTGTGACTCAACAATACATGATTCTCAGCTATTCGGTTCCTCTTTTGTTGTTACATCGCCACATTTAGCGATCTTGTGAGGGTTCTCAGCACGTATTGTCTATATCAAGCATTTCAGAGACACTTTAAGAGGGTCTTAAATACATATCTACAAGCTGTAACTAAGTACAAAACAATGACTTCCGGAAAAAATGTAACTTCTACACGTACCTTGTTTCCCTGAGCATTGAAAAGAACTTTGGTGACCTTGGGAAAAGATCCTGGTTGTCTCAAGGTGGTTATTGGCTGACCATGACCCCATTCCCACAGTCTGACAGCTCCGTCAGCACCTCCAGTTAAGTCTAAGGGAATCATCACAGCAAGTTTATGAATGATGAGTACATGGCTATGATCTCATTTATTAACTCTTGTTATTGTCATCAATTTATCAACCTTTAACAAGTAGACCAATGTCATCCAATTTATCAAGTCTGGATAGGTACATGACTGTCATCCAATTTATCAACCCCTGACTAGTATGTCATTGCCATCCCATTTATCAAGTTGGACAGGTACACTGTCATCCAATTTAATGATACAAATGCACACCATTGCTTAGGTGTTTAGTCCCTTTAAACATGCAAATAATGTCAGCATCACAACATGTACACAATAGTTTTGACAACTGGTATGAGTCAGCTCTGATGGCCTCCCTATGACCAATAAGATCTGATACCATGCTACAGTATAACTCCAGATGTGGTACTTTAAAGTGAGGTTTTACTGCTTATAAAATCTTATAGTTATTTGTCTGTACAAATTTGTGTACTGTTGGATACTATGCCTATACATTGGCAGAAAATCGTATGTGCCTGTTCTATTTGCCATAGGGATCTAACGGGGGGACAACATACTCAGTTTCTCAAGCAAAACCGCACAGGTCGCAATGAGTGGTCAATTTGGTTGATAAGTACGAACAACAAACAACAATAGTTCTAACAATGCTTGTCATTTTTATCCCAACTCAGAAAGTCTGGTACACATAGCTAGGTGCATTGTGGGGGCCAACTGGAACAAAGTTTTAAACATTCAAGGATTCAATTTCCAGTTTCTGTTGAGAATTATCAAATAATATTATCTGTCAAAGGTATCATTCATGGGATGGATTAGCAAAATGTGTAAGCATTCGCCTATCGACTCAAACTTCAGAGGGTTATGGGTTAAATTCCACTCTCAATGTTCCATATGTGCGGAAAGGAATTGGCCATCCTACCTCCTGCACACTAGGACCTAGAAATAAGAAGTGGCAGGCACTTCATACCTTAAGGTCTGAAAAGGCTATGGAAATTTATATATATATTTATATATATATATATATATATATAGGTATCATTCAGTTCTGATGGCCGTAACTATAATCAATCCAGTCTGACAACTTGCTACAGTATAACTCAGTAAATGTGGTCCTATAAAGTGGGGGTTTGAAGTTTGCAAAATCGAATCCGGAACCCATCTGTGCAAATGTGTTGTCCTACTGAACAATATTCCCCCAGGCTGTCTTTCTCTCTCAGGTCTAACAAAGACACACCTTTATTCCTTGGTTATAGACAAATTTATCTACAATATAAATGATTAAAGGATATGTTCCCAAAATCAACATAAAACACAACACCACTCATGAACTAAAACAAAAAGTCTTACAGTGAGGTAAAACTGGATGTGAGCCAATTCTGCGAACACCCATCACAGGACGTCTCAAAATCTGACCATGAAATACAGCAAAAATGTATTCATAAGTTCAATCAGAATAGCAACATACACTGTTATGTATAGAAAACTAGTATACCAACATACAATGTTATGTATAGAACATTAGTATACCAACATACACTGTTATGTAAACAACACAAATAAGATACAAAGAATAAGTGGTTATCTATTCTAAATGTAATCTCTATTATTAACTTTTAGTTCAACTAGAGCAAAATATAACAACTGTATACTAGTTTCTAACTATTAACACATTGTACATTCAACATTGAAAGAACTATTTGAATTCGATATAAGTTTGAAATGTTAATATTAACTCTTAAGACTTATCGTACATTGCCATGTACAAAGACTGATTTTACATTGCCAGGTAGAAGTGGTAAAACTAAAACATGGCTACTGAAAATATTTTAAGCAGCTTATATCCAAAATCAGAGTTTGCAATGAAACAGAATCCTGGCAAATGAATGTGATCTTCATTAATAGGTATGTTGTCAAAGCTAACAACTGTAATCTAAGATAAAGATTAAGTTAATATAACTGAAAAACTCTACCACAAATAGCTACAGATTTTAAGATTTGTATGTAATATAAAACTGATTGATCAGTAACAAGACTGTATCATTGAATGGTTTGATACAAATTTACTCAAATATTATGTGAAGAGATTTGTGTGCAAAATATACAGTTGATGCAGAGCAAAGCATAATCTGAAACATGCAAAATGATTGTGAATAAAAATCATAATTCTTCTCCCACTACCTAATTGAACCCTTTCACTCAGTAACTTTTGAAACCCCTGGATGCAGTTATATTGCAATGTATACTGAATTAGCCAGTATACTGGCTTTGTGTCACCTTAAAAAAATAAGTGAGCCAGTATACTGACTCAGAAAGGTGAATGGGTTAAGAGAAGGATATTTGAGGTAGCTCTTCTGTAAAACTCAATAAAAAATGATAACCTGACAGTGGAGCTCACTATATTACATGTTTGGACATAACAAATATGTTTAACCTGACTGTGGAGCTCACTATATTACATGTTTGGACATAACGAATTTGTTTAACCTGACAGTGGGGCTCACTATATTACATGTTTGGACATAACAAATATGTTTAACCTGACTGTGGAGCTCACTGTATTACATGTTTGGACATAACAAATTTGTTTAACCTGACTGTGGGGCTCACTATATTACATGTTTGGACATAACAAATTTGTTTAACCTGACTGTGGGGCTCACTATATTACATGTTTGGACATAACAAATTTGTTTAACCTGACTGTGGGGCTCACTATATTACATGTTTGGACATAACAAATTTGTTTAACCTGACTGTGGGGCTCAATAGGTTAGATGTTGTGGCCGTAATCAAAAATTGATAACCTGACAGTGGAGCTCACTATATTACATGTTTGGACATAACAAATTTGTTTAACCTGACTGTGGAGCTCACTATATTACATGTTTGGACATAACAAATTTGTTTAACCTGACAGTGGAGACTAATGTATTACATGTTTGGACATAACAAATTTGTTTAACCTGACTGTGGAGCTCACTATATTACATGTTTGGACATAACAAATTTGTTTAACCTGACTGTGGGGCTCACTGTATTACATGTTTGGACATAACAAATTTGTTTAACCTGACTGTGGAGCTAACTGTATTACATGTTTGGACATAACAAATTTGTTTAACCTGACTGTGGAGCTCACTATATTACATGTTTGGACATAACAAATTTGTTTAACCTGAACTTGCTCACTATATTACATGTTTGGACATAACAAATTTGTTTAACCTGACTGTGGAGCTCACTATATTACATGTTTGGACATAACAAATTTGTTTAACCTGACTGTGGAGCTCACTATATTACATGTTTGGACATAACAAATTTGTTTAACCTGACTGTGGGGCTCACTATATTACATGTTTGGACATAACAAATTTGTTTAACCTGACTGTGGAGCTCACTATATTACATGTTTGGACATAACAAATTTGATACTTTATGTTTGGACATAACAAATTTGTTTAACCTGACTGTGGAGCTCACTATATTACATGTTTGGACATAACAAATTTGTTTAACCTGACAGTGGAGCTCACTATATTACATGTTTGGACATAACAAATTTGTGTAACTGCATACAGTTTTGAAAAAGACCCCCACTATATTACATGTTTGGACATAACAAATTTGTTTACTAAGTCCAAACTTTTGTCTCTCTATATATTTTACTAACAAATACAATTAAATGATAAAACTAAAACTGGACAAGTACATTCATTATAACTAGCGTTAGGATAACTTGATAAGTACATTCATTATGATTAATGTTAGAACAACTTGATAGTAAGAACACTAATTGTGACTAATTACAAAGGCATTAAGGACAGACCACACCCCTACATTTAACAATTTTTCTTCTAAAAAATGCAACTTTGAGTTTTTAAAAATATTTTTGGTAATACATCCAATTTTGAACAAGAAGTCATCTTTAGTTTGCAAACAAAATGTAGTTTTGTATTTTAATTAAATTTTTAAAGTAGGCATGTATTAACTTTTTTTAGCTAATTAGATATGAAAAATCATAACTATGCTTCTGTGTGGTGCCAGGGCCAGCAAGGGAAGCAAAGAATAGTACCACTGCAACCTACAATGCATGTCGTAAGAGGCGACCAATGTAGGCCCTAGGGATGCTATCCTAGTAAATAAAAAGTAGCGCAGATGTGCTGGCCTACTTGTAGGCACATAACTGGCACAACATACAATCGCTCTTAGGCTCAGATCACATACAACTCACACAGAGTGGCTGACAAGTGGTCAATATGGAGCGTTTGAAGAAGAAGCTTCAACAGATGGTAGCAAAGTGTTTATAGTAATATGGTAGTGCAGATAGATTAACTAATAGCACCATTAAACTTATACAGTGTCATTATGATGCAGCTTGTATGAAAAATTCTGGGAAACTAGAGCACATTGGATAAATAGTATTTGAGCCATATTTAAACATCCCAAGGATAACCATGAGAACTGCAATAGGCTGAGTAGCTTGTGCCCTAAAGATAAAGTTTTAGTTGAATTTTTTTCCTGATCCAGAAGCATTTGAACTTTTCAGCTCTTCGGCTCAGCGCCCTGGACATTGTAACCCTTTGATTTGGTGCAGCAAATGCCGTAAATCTGGAGAACCTGTGGCTTTTCTGCCAGCCGGAATTGAACCACGCTCACAGGGGCTTATCACCCATCGTCCAATGCGCTATGAACACGCTGGGCAGGCAGGCTTTTAGTTGATTAAAAACAAATTGCCTAATTTTATTTTTGGCAACATAATGCCTGTATTTGTCAAGCTATCTTGCGGCCTCGTTGACAAAATACATTCATGGTGGTTCTCACAATACTAATGAATCTTTCCATAATCTTATATGGACTTGGTGTACTAAGATCTCATTTACTTTGAGGAGGAGGTTAAAAGTAATTGTCAATGATGCCAATATTGTAGTTAATAATGTGAAATTGTGCCGATATGAAACTTTTGTTTTAATTTAACTTTTCATTCGAAAAACATTTTCAGTACTTTGCAGTAACCTATAAAAACTGCATATCTTCCTTGCTAATACAGAATTTAGGCACAAAAAGATAGAAAGATGTAAACAACTAGCGTTAGCATCTAAAGTATTGGCTGAGGCAAGTTTGTATGCTCCTGGGGGGATTTTAAAGTAAATTAAATTGGTCAATAATTGAAAATGTGTTGTTTTTTTGCTTTTCTCAAATGGTTATTTTCCATAAATGATGGTCGCTAAATACACTTTTGTTCAAAGCTACTCAAAGGATTGCTGTATAAATTTGCACACTTTGAAAGTTACAAAGGTGCTAAATACACTTTTGTTCAAAAGCTACTCAAAGGATTGCTGTATAAATTTGCACACTTTTAGCTTACGCACATCTGATCATTCCTACCCTTTAAAAGAATTAATTGAACCGTTTTTGTGTCTCATGCAAAAGAATATCTCCTACCCCATATTTTTTGGGTCAAAATCTGGATTTGCATTAACAAATTCAGGTAAAACTCATTTTATTATACTTTATAAATCTTTTGCTACCAGTTCAAGATATGCCGATGTACTATAAGATCTGAAAGTTCTATAGTGCTAACCTGAATAGAACTTAAATCATCCTGTATTTTGAAAGGTAACTTTTTGGGCATTTTCTTTTTAAAAACCCTCTATATTACATTTTTTTGATAGAATATACATGGATTAAAAAAAATTCTTTTTCGAGTTTTAACATCAAGTTGATCATTTAGAATCATAAACATAACCTCAATATTTCTGTTTAGGGGTGCATTCTGTCCTTAACTGTGATCAATATTAGTAGAACTTGATTTGGCTGACGTATTCGGAAGCACATATCCTAAACGTGTAGAAGTCTATGTGTTTAGGGCCAATGTGCAACGTATACACGTTCTTGGCAAAGATCAAACATATCACAAAGAGTGATTAAAATTGGTCGCAAAGAACGAACGCAAGAAGAAGAAGAAGGAGTAGAACTTGACAACAAGGACCTTAAATGTGATTTACTATTAGGTCAACTTGATAACAAAGACATTTATTATGATCAATATTAGTGGAATTTGATAACAATGACCTTAAATCTGATCAATATTAAGACATTCTGTATAAGAATGACATCAACTTTGATCAAAGATATCATGATATTTTACAACTGTTAATATCAATGAAAATTAGAGCAAGATTTGTGCAATAATCAAGAAAGTAATTTGTTTATTCTTTTAGTCACCATCATCGTCTTCACCTTCGCCCCCTAGTGAGGCATAGGTCCATAACCAAGGCCTTCCAAGCCATCTTTACAGATTCTCTACTATCTCCCCATTTTCTTGCATTCTGTCTTCAGCTCCGTCATTATATTTTGCATATGTACTGGACACTGCAGACTCAACAGACATTTACATAAACTAGGAATAAGTCAAACAGCTCTCTGCCAGTCTCAACAGGTGGAACAGACATTGAGGCATGTCCTGCCAGGCTGTCCTCTCCTGGGTGAGCTGCGAAACAACATGTGGCACCATCCAGTCAGCCTGAAAACAAAGCTTTGGGGAAACATGACAGTCCTGAAGCTGCCATTCCAATGTAGGATCCATGGTTGATTAAACGCATGAACAGAGATTATAGACGAAGACATAGATCAGAAATAAAAAGTAGAATAGCTTAGACAAAAACAGAATATGAAAGGCATTATACACAACAAGTCATTGTCAACTGAAGTCAGAAAGAGTTCTTCAGTGCTACATAGAGCCAGAACTGACATGGATGTTCATTATACTATGCATGCACCTTTGCTATGTTTGTAACATGTTTTAATATATACTTGCCACTTGAGCATATGCACATTAATTTTATCATCTATGGCATCTGTAGCATTGTGAATTCTACATCATATGTGCATAAAACAAGAATTGTCTACACATATTCACTACTAAACAAACATAATACAAGAACTGTCTACATGTGTTCTCTACAACTTACACATGATACAAGAACTGTCTACATGTGTTCTCTACAACTTACACACGATACAAGAGCTGTCTACTTGTGTTCTCTACAACTTACACGTGATACAAGAACTGTCTACATGTGTTCTCTACAACTTACACATGATACTAGAACTGTCTACATGTGTTCTCTACAACTTACACATGATACAAGAACTGTCTACATGTGTTCTCTACAACTATCACATGATACAAGAACTGTCTACTTGTGTTCTCTACAACTTACACATGATACAAGAACTGTCTACATGTGTTCTCTACAACTTACACATGATACTAGAACTGTCTACATGTGTTCTCTACAACATACACATGATACAAGAACTGTCTACATGTGTTCTCTACAACTATCACATGACACAAGAACTGTCTACATGTGTTCTTTACAACTTACACATGATACAAGAACTGTCTACATGTGTTCTCTACAGCTACACATGATAAGAACTGCTGACATGTGTTCTCTACAACTTACATGATACTAGAACTATCTACAAGTTCTCTACACTTACACATGATAAAGACTGTACATGTTTCTCTCAGGCTTCCATGATCAGACTGTCTACATGTGCTAAACAACATGATAGGAACTGTCTACAGTAGTTCTCTACAAACATACACATGATACAGAACAGTCTCTGTGTCCTTCCAACTTACCATGATTAAGAGTGTATACTTGTGTTCTCTACAACACAGATTACTAGACTGTACATGGATTCTCTGACAATACACATGATACTAGAACTGTCTACAGGGTTCAAAACACATGATATAGAACGGCACATGTGTTCTACAACAACATGATACTAGAACTGTCATGACATGTGTTCTTCACTACATGATACTAGAACTGCACATGTGTTCTTCATTATACATGATATAGACTTCTACATGTGTTTCTCTACAATATCACATGCCACTGAGCTGTCTACATGTATTCTCTACAACTTACCATGATAAGACTGTCTACATGTGTTCTCTACACTATCCATGATACAAGAGTGTCTACATGTGTTCTCACAACTACACATGATACAAGAACTGTCTACTTGTGTTCTCTACAACATACACATGATACAAGAGCTGTCTACATGTGTTCTCTACAACATACACATGATATAGAAGCTGTCTACTTGTGTTCTCTACAACATACACATGATACTAGAACTGTCTACATGTGTTCTCTACAACATACACATGATACAAGAACTGTCTACTTGTGTTCTCTACAACTTACATGTGATACAGAACTGTCTACATGTGTTCTCTACAACTTACACATGATACTAGAACTGTCTACTTGTGTTCTCTACAACTTACACATGATACAAGAACTGTCTACATGTGTTCTCTACAACTTACACATGATACTAGAACTGTCTACATGTGTTCTCTACAACTTACACATGATACTAGAACTGTCTACATGTGTTCTCTACAACTTACACATGATGCTAGAACTGTCTACTTGTGTTCTCTACAACTTACACATGATACTAGAACTGTCTACTTGTGTTCTCTACAACTTACACATGATACTAGTACTGTCTACATGTGTTCTTTACAACTTACACATGATACTAGAACTGTCTACATGTGTTCTCTACAACATACACATGATGCTAGAACTTTCTACTTGTGTTCTCTACAACTTACACATGATACAAGAACTGTCTACATGTGTTCTCTACAACTTACACATGATACTAGAACTGTCTACATGTGTTCTTTACAACTTACACATGATACTAGAACTGTCTACATGTGTTCTCTACAACTACACATGATACTAGAACTGTCTACATGTTTCTCTACAACTTACACATGATGCTAGAACTGTCTACTTGTGTTCTCTACAACTATCACATGACACAAGAACTGTCTACTTGTGTTCTCTACAACTATCACATGACACAAGAACCATCTACGTGTGTTCTCTAC